>PVLC010007531.1:0-62819 GCA_004027655.1 Graphiurus murinus | reverse complement strand
AAAAAAAAAAAAAAAAAAAAAAAAAAAAAAAAAATGTGCTATGAAATATATATCACAAAGCTTGTGTTAGTTACAGACATAGGTACATCTATATACTAATATTATTTCCAGGCCTCAGATCTTTTTTCTATTTATGATAAATCTCTTCCAGTGGGTATGCAATAAGTAGATGTTTTATCAAGCATATGGTACTGGTTCTTTTCCTACTTGCTTCACAGACAATTTGTCTATAATATCACAATGGAACTATGGAACACAGTATTCCTGTGAGCTTATAGTTCCTCAGGTAAAACTTTAAAAACATAATGGGTTCTATCACAAAATACAATTTTCTCTGCCTTCAGCAAAACTGTACTTGTGCTTTTCAAGTAAACAAAAATATATCCTATTCTATACGTAGCCATGTAACTTACTAAAAAAAAATCTTAGTAAGATGGGCACGATGGCACATGCCTATAATCCCAATACTTCAGAGGCTGAGACAGGAGGATCACAAGTTTGCAGCCAGCCTCAGTAACATAGCGAAGTCCTCCACAACTTAGTGAGACCATTTCAAAAAAAAATAGGGCTGGGGATGGATGTAGCTCAGAGTTTAATCCCTAGTAACAAACAAAGAAAACAAAAACCTTTAACAAATAATACCCTCTACCAGGAAAAAAAAAAAATCTTTCTTGAATATATAACCTATATGCCTAACTTTATACTTCATTTTTTTGACCTCTTTCTAATTCACTAGGGGGAATGGAACTTTAATATAATCTTACTGTCTCTACCTTCCTAAGTTAACATAAACAGCATGGACATTTTTGCCATCTCCACAGCTACCATCAAAGCCAGGTTACCATGATCTGGGCATTCAGTAGCTTTCTCATTGGGCTTCTGTCCTTGCTCTGGGAATAGTCTGTTCAACCCAGCAGCAGGAGGTAGCTTTTTAACATGCAAGAAGAGACCCTCTAGAGAAGAGCCCCTCATTCATCTTCTCCATGGCTTGGTGGAGAAGGCAAAGCTTTCTCAACGACCCGGTCAGCAACCGCTGCATGGTCTGGCGTCCTCTCTGCCCTCGTCTTCTGCTCTGTTCCCCTCTCTGGCCCTACCACAGATACACAGGCTTGCTTGCTATCCTGAGAGCATTTCACAGATTCTCACCTTGGGCTCCAATTAGTCTGGGACGCCCTTTCCCAATGTCTGCACGACTATACTCCACTCTGCTAGGCTCTGCTCTCATTAATGCGGCTTCTCTCCCTACCCTGTTTATTTGCAACTTCTCACCTGCCCTTCATCTTTATCCTTTATTTTCTTTCATTTATTATATCTTTTCTTTCCCCACTTGAATATATGCCCCATGAGATATGTCAGAGTGTTTAGTTCTCCATTGACTCTAACACCTACCAGAGTCTCAGTGAGAAATAGGCATTCAAGAGATTGTTGATGGACAAATGATGGAATCAGGTCATAGATTAAATGAGCATTTATCAAGACCCTAATTTATTGTACTAGACATTGAAAAGGTGAAAAATCGTCTCTTCCAGCCCTGAAGAAGCTTATATCTACCATAACATATAGGATCCTCACACTTATGAAAAAACAAGAAACACATTAAAAATAACAGCAAATTACTAAAGATTTCTTAGACTGATAAATGCATTTTAAAACTATTCAAGACAATGTTGAGGCACTGGATGAATGACAATGACTTGCAGACACTAGAAGACAATGACTCTCAACTGTAGGCACTGCTACTTTTCTGAATGTACAATTTCTAAAGTATGGCCATTGTCAGGTTTAATGATGGAAAATTGCAAAATCAAAGGGATGCTTTTCAATTTTTTAATCCATACAGTAACTGCATATAAAAGTTTTTAATATCAAAGTCATGCTATATATTAT
Organism: Graphiurus murinus; assembly: GCA_004027655.1. Classification (NCBI taxonomy): domain Eukaryota; kingdom Metazoa; phylum Chordata; class Mammalia; order Rodentia; family Gliridae; genus Graphiurus; species Graphiurus murinus. The sequence goes on along the minus strand of PVLC010007531.1, from coordinate 60,932 downwards.
TGTCTGATGCCAAAGAAATCCTATGAACATGTAATTACTTACTTGCAACCAGTGGTTCCTCTTCTGATGGTTTAAAGTAAAAGGAAACTTTTTCTAAATCAAATAGAGCAACTAGTGTATCTTCTAACATAGCTTGTTCATCCATCTACAAGGAAAGAAAAACAATCTGTGGTGAAATATCATATAATGTAATGTAAGATGCCACCACATAATATTTACCCAGATCAAAAATAGGCTCATTTGTGCTTTATTTACATACAAAACAACACAACCCTAGGAGTTTCCTGTCTAAGATGAAATTAACAAGTCCCACAAACTTACACATTCCTCTTAGGGTTTTATACTTTCCCTTTTCTCTACAGCTTAAATGGGTATACATACAATTTTTCACCCTATTTAGTAGCTAGATACTAATCATATTGATTTCATTTACAAATAAATATACAAAGCATGCCATTTACTGCTACTAAAACCTCATAGAAATAAAAGCTGAAGAGCAAAAATACAGTTTTATTTAAAAGCCACATTACATAAAGGCTATCCTATTCTACAGGAAATAATTTGTTCACTGTTCAATTTGCTGTTTATTAGAACTGTGATGAAGTAATTTCCATGTATGTACATATTTATCTTCCAAAGCACTTAGGGGTGAAACTCATTTTCACCTCACTTGTCTTTGTGGAGCTTTAGGCTGGAATCTTGTGAATATCAGATCCAATTTGTTTTGATCATTTGTCTCATTCTTACAATATAATTTTCCAGCTGAGGCAGGTAAAGCTCAGCTATGATAAAAAAAATTCAGTGTGCATCTCAGCACTATCACCTTCCTGGTACTAGATTCTGGCCGTTCTATTCGCAGTTGAATGCACTGGCTGCAGGGTCTTTTACCAGTCTCATAATGAAAGTCTAACCTTCCTGCACGCAGCTTACCTTTTTAAAGTACCATTCATTTCCTTAACAATGTGAATGATCCTTTTAAACAGCAAGTTCAACATGTTAAGCAAGTTGCTGTAAATTTCTATCATATTTGGAGGGCAGTGCTGGTGGAAGGTGAAGGAGGTGGTAAAGAATTTTCATTTTGTGAAGATGAATTGGTAAGGCAGCCTCTGATTCCAAAGACAGACAGCATGGAAACAAACAGGTTGAGAAAATATCACCTTTGCACTTTGATGTGATGTATAATATAGTGCATGGAAGATAGTAAGTGCTGGATAAGTGTTTATTAAACTTTTTTTCCCCCAGTACTGGGGATTGGATGCAGGGGCAATCTACCACTGAGCTACATCAAGCCTCTTTGTTTTTCATTTTGAGATAGGGCATCGCTAAGTTTAAACTTTAAACTTGAAATTGTCTCAGCCTCCAGGGTAGCTGAGATTATAGGCATGTGCTGCCATGCCTGGTTTATTAAACTATTATTTTTAAAAACCCTTTGAAGCACCAGAAAAATACCTTAAACCTGAAAGGAAAGAACAGGACAGAAGAAGTGGTATTTTGTTGACTGAGAAGATATAAACTGAAAGAAAGGTTCTAAATAGTCTGGCCTTTGAGTGCTACAGTGCAGGACATAACGTCCTGGCACAAGTGACCAAAGAAGTACCTGAGGGACAAGTGGCTACGCCTGGCTCTCAGAGGCACGCACACTCCAGTGCCTGCAGCGATGACACTGTGTGTACACGTCTTTGATGGTTATTAAAACAGAAGTGCAATGTTCTGGGCTGCTACTCCAGAGACTGAGGCAGGAGGATTGCAAGTTGGAGGCCAGTTTAGGATGAAATAAAACATTTAAAAAGGGCTGGGGATATACAATGGAATTCTACTCAATGATAAAGAAGACCAAAATTGTAATTGTCATTTGCAGGAAAATGGATGGACCTGGAGAACATCATGTTAAATGAGATTAGTCAGTCATAGAAAGTGAAGGGTGGTATGTTTTCTCTCATATGTGGAAGTTAGGGAGTAACTGGGATACAAGAGGGGCTTTAGATAATGGAGGAGAATCTCTAGTGCGGCGATGGAGGCGGCCCAGGGGAGACGGGTGGGGGGAGGGAGAATTAATAAAGGAAACGCTTCCATTGGCTTTATTTACATATGTGAAATTATCAATGCCAATCTCAATATCATGTGAGACAAAGAGGAGAGAGCCAGGGGAAGCTCACCAAGTGCTGTGTGCATGGACGTCCCTATCATTCTGAACTACATTATGATGTGAGTCTACAAGGCACCAATAAAAGTATATTTAAAAAAAAAGTCACGGTGGAGTGGTTACAGGATTACTGACATGCCAGACTATGTCTTTCTGAATCTAAACTGTGAGAAGGACAAACAGACCTCCAAGAAGTTTAAATAAATTTAATATAATACTAAAGGGAGGGGCTGGGGCTGTAGCTAAGTGGTAGAATATTTGCCTGGCAATGCCCTACTGGAGGTGCAATCTCCAGTACCATGAAATAATAAATAAGGGAATCATAGAGAGTGCAGAATCTTTTCTAAAGAATCTGTTTCTCCAAAGTACACTGAGAAGAACATTCTAGAACCTCTTGGCTCTAGAATGGCATTGTAGTACATCAATATCACCCCAAAACATTTTTGGATGTGTAAATTCATATATATTTGTTTAAAACCTCAACACTCTTATTAGGTAGTTACATTTTCTTTTTTTTTTTTTTTTTTTTTTTGCAGTACTGGGAATTGAACTCAGGGGCATTCTACCTCCAAGCTATACCCCCAGCCCTATTTTTTTTTCTTTATTTTTGAAACAGGGTCTCACTAAGTTGCGGAGTGCCTCACTAAGTAGCTGAGGCTGGCCTCGAACCCGGATCCTCCTGTCTCAGCCTCCCGAATGCTGGGATTACAAGCGTGCGCCACCACGCCCGGCGGTAGTTACATTTTCTATGTGTGCTTTTATAGATGAACTAGGCTGTCATGTTTAAAATCCCAGTTCTTTTTAAGGAGCACCTGAAATTTCTATGTACAAGTGAACAATTATGTCCTTAAACATCATGACAACCCTCACAACCATAGAAAGTATATGTAGAAAAAACTCTAAGTTCACCATTGCACTGTTGTTCAAATAGTTTAAGATGCTTTCTTCATGTTCACTCTGGATGTACAAACATGGTATATTCTACCGCAATTAGCCCAGTGCTCTCTGACTTAAAAGAACCTACATGCATACAAAGGAAGGGACTAAAAATATTTAACACATGCAAATTTTAAACAGATTTTCAGACAGTACGCATGTGAGCTGTCTGAGCTCTTTCACCAGGCACTCTCCAGATTATTCACCTCAAGGGGAACTCGGTTTCGCAGCAGGCTGTTTCTTCTGGGCTGGATAAAGGACAGCAGCAGAAAGAAGCTCTTTCTTCTGATGACCTTTTTCAGCCAGTGCTTAGGGATACAGGAATTAGTAACAGATGGAGGCTGTCTCGGCTTTTAGCAGCCACAGAGAAGAGATAAAAATCAGGAAAGAAGGAATCCATTCCACATACTTATTAAAACTTGAATGCCCATGGAAAAATCCTTTTACAGTAGCTTACTGACACCCACTATAATAATGAAGGGGATACAGAGGGGGAAATGACTAACAGCTTCATATTTGGGAATATGTGACAATGCAGGGTACAGCTGACAAAAACAGTGGAAGCTGTCTGTGATTCCTTACCAAGTTTGGTGACAGAAGTGACTGAAAGTGAAAAAGGACACCTGTGTTCGCTATCTGGTCCAGCCACCTTCTGCTGGCTTCCCAAGTCTCCATTTCATTTTCCTTGCTGTTGTCAAACATCTGGTTTAAGGCTGCCATGAGCTGCTCGGAGAAGGCACAGACGGTGGCCACCAGACTTTGGCAGAAAACCATGTCTCTCCGGAGCTGTGTCTCACTGTCTATGATTTAAAAGAACACAAGAGCTTTGAAAAATGTCACAGATGGGAAAAACAACTCATTAAACATTTAACTTTTTTCTTTTTTTTTTTTTTTTTGCAATACTGGGGGTTGAACCTAGGGGTACTCTACCACTGAGCTACATCCCCAGATCTTTTTATTTTTCATTTTGAGGCAAGGTCTAATTTGTGGAGGCTTGCCTTGAACTTGTGATCCTCCTGCCTCAGCCTCCTGAATAGATGGGATTACAGGCATGTGCCAACGTGCCCTGCTACTGGTATTTCATCTTTTCACAAACTCATGCCATGTGAAAATTGAATTTGAGCTCTATTAACAAGAACACACATTTTAGCAAATGTACTTTTTGGCAAACATTAAACACCAAAAAATGCTAGAAATATTAAAATAGTTTTTCTTAATTGGTACTGTGACTATTTTGTAATCATTAAATTGTTTTTACAAAACATGAGGAAAAATATAAAGCTTCATTCATTTGTGTTTTCTTTATGGTACACAATTTGCATTTGTTGTGAAGACTAGAAGTTCAGTTTGCGTTGACAAATGAAATGCAATCTTATTAATACTTTTGAAAATAAGTATCTACTAAACATACCCAAATATTAATATGAAATGTATATGGGAAAAGAGTATTTGTTGTCCACTGTTCGTAACAATAAGCAGATCTATATTTCCTGAATTGAACTATTCAATTTCACCAGCTATATCCAAATTTATAGGAAGATGAATTCCTATATTTCTTTGACATAGTAATGGATTAACAGTTTTAGCATACATTGATTTTTATATATTTACTACAAGTTTTACCTTCATTTGATTGGATTTTTTAGTTGAACCATGTTGAAGGTATTTTTGCCCTGTGACCTGCCACTCCCAAGCTAGAGTTGTTTCAAATGAAAAGAAGCTAACACCCAAGGTTCACTTCTTTGGTGGATGGACATATACAAACTACACAAACAACAATACGCCACACATTCTGCACACTGCAAAATCATAGGCACTCAAAGAACAACATGCGGAAAAATAATCCCCTCCCTAAAGTGTATTGAATAATTCAAGGGCTTACATACCTTCTGGAATGAAAAAGCACTGTCAATATTGGTGTATAACAGAGATAAATGCTGCCTTTATTCAGTGTCGAGCTCTTGTTTTAGTGACAGAGGCATAATCTTAAAGATGTTTACCAAGAACATTGAACATGTGTTTTTAATAACCATTGAAGCCATGTGCATACCTAATGTAGTTACGGGGTGTACTCAGTTTCATCATGAGTAATACCTACTCTAGAAAATTATATTAGAAAATACACTGGCTATTAAAAAGATTAAAATTTACATTAGAATATTTACTTACTATTACTTATTGTTTACTTGTTAGTTTGAGCGATATAAACTTGCTGCTTTGGTAGATCAAAATGGCCAAATATGGCAATCCATATGTTTCAACTTACTAATTCAGACAACATGTGTTAGACTTTTCCTATAAGCAGATCTATACCATGTGCCCCATGCTACCAGAAGGAAGAGAGAGTTGGATAGGTATACTATAAAATGTCCAAACTGGGAATGATCATTGTCCAATTCTCCATTAACAAAAAGCCAAACACCTATTTTACTGTGCATAATTCCTAAAATGGAGTGGGCATCCACTAAATGTTTACTGAAAGAGTCAATGAAAATAATGAACCAAAGGTGCCAACAGATGAATTAATGAAATTAAAATGCATGAATTCTCTGGTGGATTGAAATCCCTGGATTTCGCTTAACTTCATAGATTAACTGATAGAGCATGTTAGTTCTTATGTGCAGCTGGAGTATGGGGTCTAAAAGAGACCCTAAATAAATAGAAATGACCCTATATCTTTTCACTTTCTAACTTTGCTTTTCAGTTTCCCATAGTGAAGCAGAAAACCTGACTGAATTCTTTAAAATGCTTCAATCTCTTTGGCTGGAATGCTCCCACTTGTAACTTGAGAATAACTTAATAAAAACTACTTTGAAAGAAATTGCTGAGATCAAGAGTGGGAAGAAAGTCTAGAGAAAGAAGGTTCTGGTTCCGCTGTAAACACTAGTGGGGACCACACGGGTTAATAACTTTGCTACTCCTAGAAATAATTATCTCCAAATTGCTTTTGAAAAGAAATTCTCAAATTTATTTTCTTCTATCCTAAAAAATACTTAGGTGTTAAGGAGTCAAATGAGAAATGTGGGCACATACATCGTTTTCAATTTGTACCTAACAAAGATGTCTGCTCACAATATACGAATAATAAAAAAAAATAGATGTTTATTCTACTCTCTGTACTCTATATATAGTTAAGCCAGATTGAGATTTTCATTCAACCTCATTATCAAATCAGAACTGATCACAATTAATGTTTGCTAGTCTTTCCGATATGCAAAACCTGCCCATAACTAACTGCCACATGAAAGTTGTATTCATTCATTCATTCAAATTAATTTACACTGAATGCTCCACAATAATTAAAATTGTCCCAATTACTTGAGGTATAGAGATGTCCAAGTTAGGTCTCTGGCCATGTATCTGCTCACAAGAGCAACTGAGGTAGATGTGCAAGATGTCTTAGACCACAGTGTCATTTAAATTCTAACCCAACATATTTTGGAAAGAAAAACACTTAATAAATGCTTATTAGGGGCCCAGAGTAGTGGTGCATACCAGTAATCTCAGTACTTGGGAGGCTGACTCAGGAGGATCACAGGTTTGAGGCCAGCCTTGGCGATTAAACTAAACCCTCAGCAACCTAGTGAGACCCTGTCTCAAAATATAAAATAAAAAATAAGGATAGAGGAGTAGCTTGGAGGTAGAATGCCCCTGGTGTTAATCCTCAGTAACACACAAACACACACACACACACACACACACACACACACACTTATTACTTCATGAGGTGATATTCTGCTACCATCTTCCTATTTTTAACAGAGAGCAGATGCCTTGTTTACTAGACTTTAAAATGCACAGTGTGCATTAGGAGTTTTTCAAATAACATTGTGTGTGTGTGTGTGTGTGTGTGTGTGTGTGTGTGTGTGTGTGTGTGTGCACGCGTGCGTGGACACATGCATTTGGTACTAAAGATTGAATCCAGAAGCATTCTACCACTAAGCTACACCCTCAAGCCTATTTTATTTTTGTTTTCCTTTCTGAATTTGATTAGTGCAATATGATTATATACAGTATTGAGATTCAAGTGCTACGTTCATCTATGCACATAACATCTTTCAGTGTGGTTCCCTCCTAACTCTGCCCTCTCCTTCCTCTCTCTACCTGCTAGTAAGGCTGCTAGGGATACCCTTATATATGAATATAATATTACCTGGTCTGCTTCCTATCTCAAGTCTCCACTTTCTCCCTGCCCTGACCCCCTTCCAATATTCTACTGGTCTTACTCATTATTATTATAAAGTTCATCTTCTTTCCTATTTTCTCTCTAACTTCCACATATGAGAGTAAACATACGCATTAATGATCAGAAAAATGCAAATCAAGCCCAGCGTGGTGGCACACACTTGTAATCTCAGTACTTGGGAGGCTGAGACAGGAGGATGAAGGTTACAGCCTAAGCTCAGCAACTTAACAAGACCTTGTTTCAAAATAAAATATGGCTGGGGGTGTATCAGAGGTAGAATTTCCCTGGGTTCAATCTTCAGTATCACCTACGATGGAAGGTAGGAAGGCAGGAAGGAAAGGGCAAATAAAAACAACACTGAGATTTCATCTTATCCCAGTTAGAATGGCAATCATCAAGAATACAAACAGTAATAAATTATGGCAAGGATGTTGGGAAAAAGAACACTTAAACACCGTTGAAGGGAGTGTAAATTAGCACAATCACTCTGGAGATCAGCATAGATGTTCCTCAAAAGACTAGGAATGGAACCATCATATGACCCAGCTGTATCACTCCTTGGTATCTTTCCAAAAAAATTAAAGTTAGATACTGTAGTGACACATGGGTATCCAGTTTATACAAGCAAAATTCACAATAGCAAAGCTATAGAACCAACACAGGTGCCTGTCAAAAGATGAATGGATAAAGAAAATGTGGTGTATACACACAAGGAGTTTTACTCAGCCATTAAAAAAAAATATGCCATTTGCAGGAAACTGCAAAAAATGTCATTTGCATGAAATGAACTAGTGAACATTATGCTAAGTGAGATCAACCAATCTCAGAAAGTCAAGGGTTGCATGTTTTCTCTTTTTTTTTTTTTAAACAGAATTTCACTAAGTTCCAGTACCTGGAACTTGTGATCCTCTTGCCTCAGCCTCTCAAATGCTGGATTACAGGCTTCAAGTAATTTTTAACAACCTATCATTTCACAGTGAATAACAAAGTTAAAATACTCAGTAGCATAACGTGGTCTTGGCAACATTTCCCCAATTTCTATTGCAGCTTCTCACCGCCCCACTTCCTTCCATTAATCCCACAATCCAGCAACCATCTTTACAGAGCTGTCATCAGAATATAATAACACAATGAACCTGAGGACATCGGAGCAGAGGATGCACGGACCTGCCCTGTCAGCCACACCGTACTATCCAATCTTCCTCAAGCATTAAATGCACTTACTAAATGTCCTTAGAACCCATATTTTGCCTCTGGGTTCCCTCTGACAGCACGCCTTGTTCTCTCCTTTCCACCTACCAAACTTTAAGTCCTCTTTCAAAATTCAACTCATTGAACTACTGACATTCATTGAACTATTAAAACAGTCTGTCTCCCCTTGTGAAATCGCTCTTCTTCCCCCACGAAGTACCCTGAGCTTCTTTCTGTCTCCACAGACTTGGGGCATCCTTTTGTCAGAGGCTGACTACACAGCGTTGTGAGAGTCTGTGTACGTGTTCGTGTTCCATAAGGAACCATCAGTGCTCCAAGGCCAGGGGAAGAGGTGTGTCATGTGGGTGATGCTCAGGGGCATTAGATGTGTAGAATCTGCATTCAATGACTCATGTTCAACCACGTGGTCTCAGGTATTACGTATCTATATGTAAAATGTCATTCATTCCTACTCCCTAGGTCGGCTGCAAAGCTAAGTGAGATTAAAGAAAAAAAAAGAAAGAAACTTAAAGCACTCTTAACTCTAGCATCCAGTAATGTCTGAAACTGAGTAGGTACTCAGTTTTATGGCTTAATGTAGAAGAAACAATAAGATAAAAGAAATAAACCAAAATCTGCTAACTTGTTCTCTTTAACTATATAGCTGTTCAAAATTCACAAGTGCCCATGCTTTTACCCAAGCTCTTTTCACTTCTATCAAGAACAAAGTACTTTAGCAAGAAGCCCAGCAGCTGTTTCAGCTTCTAGCAAAAGAAAAGCAGGAGATTCTGGGTTTTTGTAAGAGCTTACCTATTATTTTTGTGGAGAAAGATTTTACTTGTAGTGGGTATACACTCAAAACAAATATTTTTTGTATGCATCAAAGGCCTTTTTTGCTTGTTTGTTTGTTACTGGAAGTTGAACCTAGAGGCATTCTTCCTCTGAGCTACATCCCCAACCCTATTTTATTTCTTATTTTGAAACATGGTCTTGCTAAGTTGCCTAGGCTGGCCTCGAACCTGCAATGCAATTCTCCTGGCTCAGCCTCCCAAGGACTGGGATTACAAGTATGAGCCACCATGCTTGGCCCAAAGGTCTTAGTTTTCTTTTAGTATTTTTAGCACCTATAAACTCATATTCTACAAACAAGCTAAAATATTAACATTTAATTAATCTTAACTATTCAAAAATTCAAGTTCAATAACTAGCTGACTGGTCAAAAAATCGCTTATAGATTCACATAACTAATCTAAGATGTTATTCTGACATAGAAATCGTAGGGAAAAGACAGCAAAATAAACAACCAACCACAAAAAAGGATGTAAGAAAAAGAGAAGGAGAAAGGTAGAGATAAAAGGGGGATTGAAAATTATTTAGTGGATACAGTGTACCATTTTTAAGTGTCAAATATAATTTCACAGTCAAAATTATGGAGTAATTTGGTTGCTGTTTTGGTGACATCCCACATATAACAGGAAAACAAGAGTGAGCAAATAAACTAGGGACAAGGCAAATCATGGGGGGAATGAAAAAAATTAAATCAAAATAGTATCTGCCAGAATAAACAAGTGAATTCCAGGGTCACTTCTTGAACTGATGAAACGAAGTTTGAATTTCAAAACTGACACCTACTATTTTGTTCATTTACTCCATAAAGCCCAAAATGCCTAACCCTCATGATGCTCAGAATTATGTGCTGAATGAGTACCACTGGCCAGTTATTTTTAGTCTGCTGAATGTCAATTTCTTCAGTTTTAAAATGGTAACATTCTCACACAGTGGTTGTGAGGACCCTCACCTCCAGCAGCCCTGTTACCTCAGCTGGCAGACAACCAATTGTCACAAATGTAAGGAGGTCACCCTAGGTCATCTGTGCCCAGCCTACCACCTCCTGGCTGCAGGCACATGGGCCACTCAATCGACATGGACAGAGCCAGGCACAGATAAGCAGAACAGTTCTGATGACAGCAGACACAGAGGCAATGGTAAACTGCATTAGAAATAGCAAAATCTAATTGATACCACTGGTAATTATTTCACTTGTATTATTAGGTACAAATTTCCATCCAAACCTAACATTACTATAAAAGTATTTGTTTGTGGATATATATATATATGAAGAAACAGATTAAAACAAACTAATAAAATCAACCTATCTATGTTTTTATATCTGCAGTAAGAGATTTGTAATTAATATTAAATTGTTCACTCTAATTAAATAATGTGTTTGAGTTTTTCCAATCTTTAAGATCCATATCCTTCTAAATGCATCTTGAATAAAAAAAAAACTTGTTGAAATAGTTCATAGATTTTTCCTTTTTAATTCAAATCATGTTTTTGCAGCATATATTTGTTGAAGACTATTATTTTAAGTATTCGTTGAAGATTAAAATAAAGGCTAGCAGTCTATCATTTGTAATTTAGAGTTTCATCAAATATTTAATGGTCCCTTAGTGTTATTTCTCACTACTGATATTTTTGAGTTCCAACTAAGTGCACGGTAAAAGCTCTTTACTATGAATAAGGTTTATAATATGTTTACATATATCCTTGTTCACTTTGAACTAACAAAAATTACACAAAACTTTCACAATAAATGCTATCACACAATTAATTTTATAAAAATATGCTCCCTTTCTCCTTTTTAATGACACTCTGTTTAGATATTTACATATATTTTATGTTTTATCTGTAATAAGAAATGAACACATGCCTTTGTATTTTAATTAAAACACAAAGGCATATGTCTTTTTTTTTAAAATAATTACAAGGCTTTGGAGAAAGCAGGGATCATATTTCCATCTATCTTTGTAACCAGTTAAAGGAATTGCCTTAACATTAGAAGACCTCTAAGATCGTAAGCCACAATTGCTTCAGATGGTAAAAATAACGCAAAATGTTACCTGAATATTCGAGAAGAGCCAGGAGTATCCTACACTTTACCTCTGCAGAGAAAAAAAAATTAAGTTACATTTCACTCTTTTTATGCTACAAACATCATATTTTAACTGGGTATTAACAAAATCATATTATATTAGGTAATAAAAATTATATTTACTTGAAATGTTTGCATATATCAATGCTTCCCATTGTTAAAATGGGAAAATGCCTTCTAGTTCTGAGTTATATTGGTTGGTGAAATAAGACTCAAATCCTGCCAGCTTTTAGATAATCTTTAGCTGTTTTAGACCTCATGGTGTTCTCTAAACTCCTACAGCTGATATAACTCTATGTCAACAAACTGTAAAAGAGATGTTTGCTACTGTTCTTTAAACTTTAAAAGAAACACATACACTCACATTTCTTTCCAACACATTCTTCACAGGGCCAATCACAGATATCTGATAAATGTCTATTAATTTTATATTCATTGCTACCTGTCCAAAGAGACATGCATCTATTTGCTTCCAGCTCACAAATATTTCACTTGCAACAAGGAAATTTAAAAACATAACAAGTCCTTCTAGGTGTTAGGGATTATGAGAGGCAGACATGGTTAAGTTGTAATCCTCTTCTAGACAGGTTCACAGGAGTCAGAGAGACAGAATTAACTCATCAGAACTGTGGGAAATACTTCAAAGGGCATGAAATTTTATAAGCGAGGCTGTAAGGAAAAAAAGATTTCAGAGGCAGGGAAGGACACTGAGCTAGGAGTCAGAAAACTAGCTCATTCATAAAGGATAGTAACAGACTGGGCAGAGTGGCTCAGACCTGTAATCCCAATACCTGGGAGGCTGAGGCAGGAGGATGTAAGGTTCAAGAACAGCCTCAGCAATGTAGTGAGACTCAGAAACCTAGCAAGACCTTGTTTCAAAACAAAAAAATAAAAATAAAAACTAAAAAGAGATGGGGGTGTAGCTCAGAGATAGAATGCTCCTGAGTTTCATCCTCCAGTAACACATGCACAGAGACATAGACACACACACACACACACACACACACACACACACACACACACACACACACATCTAACATCAATTGTATAGGCTAGTACAGGAAAAATAAATGCGAATATTTGTTAGAAGTCTTTGAAATTGCTTAAAGTGCTGGATATATAGGAAGACTGTCATACTAATTTAGACCTAGCTGAAGCTAATAGAGAATTCTAAGTAGGACTAGAAAATGTTTCATAAAAATTAGAGAATTTAGACTGTCAGAAAAAGAGGCACATATGCTAAGGGTGAGAAATAGTGCTAGCAAAGGAATATGGAAGAAATGATTAACAAATATCCAGCATTAAGAGACTGGGATGGAATTAAAAAGTCTCCCTGAACAATGGCTTTTAATATTGACGAGTTTAGATTTATCTAACAGAAAATCATTATGAGGCTCAGGGGCAAAGCACTGAAGTTATAAATGTGATATTTAAGAAGCTGTATCTGGTACAAATGAATCACCGAAGATGGAGAGAGGAAGATCAGCCAGAAAACCATCACTGCGATATGGTGAAAAAGGGAAAATCTAAAGGCTTGGTCTTTAGGACACAAGGACAATATTCAGTGGAAAAATGAGAGAGAGAGAAAAAAGGAGGTTTTCTCAGGAGGCAGAGATGAAAATGTGTTGACTAACAGACACTTGAATTTAAGTCATAGTGGGTTATTCAAGTAAAAATATCTCCATTCAGCTGATAATATGAGACCATAACTTAGCTGAGAGATTAAGCAGGATATGGGCACTATGTCAGTGAGGCCTCAAAGTCAACCTGCCCCCCACTGAGTCCCCCACCTTCTCTGATCTCTGCCCTCACGTTACCAGCTATGAATGGATGAGTATAAAAGGATATAACTTTGGAATGAAACTGGAACAATCCTCCCCAATAAAGACCATAGACTTGTGATATTTGGTATATATTTGATGTGATGTTTGAAATCAGACTCTAGGAAACATCAGAAACTGGCACATATGGACCACAAAATTCTACCCAGGAGACATTATGCCAAATTTCTAGCCAGAAACTAGTCTTCTCTACATAAAGACAATTTGGGAAGTAAGTAGCTGAGGCTGGCTGAGAACCTATGATCTTCCTGTCTCAGCCTCCTAAGTACTGGAATTAAAAGTATGCGCCACCATGCCCAGCTGCCACATTTATACCATAAAGATAAAGTTCTTCAAAAACAACAAAAAAGGTCTTAAGAATATCTCCACTCTTAATCGATACTACATTTACTCTAAAGACAAATACAATCTTCTTTGATCATTAACAAGACGTGATAAAAACAACTGTAGATTTGCAACTTCTGAGAGTGTTCTGATACTGACATCTATTCAGGGAAAATATACCTTCTGCTCAGTTAAGTATATGCTTATATTCCCTAAAGTTAATTAATTCTCATTCATTCATCCTCCCTCCCTCCCTCTCTCTCTCTCTCTCTCTCCCTCTCTCTCTCTCTCATTTTCTTGGGGTGGGGGGTAACCAGGGATTGAACTCAGGGACACTATACCTTTGAGCTATATCCCCAGCCCTATTTTTTAAATTTTGAAACAGGGTCTCACTGTTTCAAGTTGTTGAGGCTGGTCTGCAAACCTGCAATCCTCCTGTCTCAGCCTCCCAAGTACTGGGATTATAAGTGTACCCTGCGGCACACGGCTTTAATTGTTCTTTAAAAAGGCATTTTTACTACTTAGTATCTTGAGGGTTGTAAATTTAGATTTTCCATTAATATGATGTTCCAAAGTATAACAAATAACCGTGCTATTAAGTCATAACATAAAAATACAGCCCAAAATCCCCTTGTCAAGATCAAAAGATTTCATCACACACTAGAACTGCTATGATTTACTTGGGGGGAAATGTTCCTTATTTATACAAACTTTCTAATCTCAAACAGTATCAAAGCTGTTATATTTGAGCAGAAGACAGTAATTAAATAACATTTAAACCATCTCTGTCCTTTAAGAAATGAGAAAGCTAAGACAGAAAGAAGTTAAGTGACTGACTCAGACTCCACTAGGTACAAGGAGCTGTCTTTGGTTACCCCTACCAACCACTAGCCTAATCACTGGGAAGAGAACTGCTGATGAGACCATTTTTAAATTAGACAATCTTCTCATTTCATGTCTTCCACCATAATCATGTTGGAAACCCTCAGAAATTTCTACTTAACAACTCTGGCCCCAAACAACATGCGATCGGGCTCAGTGGAGCTCTCCCCATGTTTTACAGCTCCATTTTACAGTTTGTACCAATTAAAAGATTCATGTAAATAATGCCATGGTGGTTAAGAACAACTGAGACAAGCATAGCACTTCTCAAAAGAAGAAATACAAATGGCCAATAAATGAATGAAAACATGTTTGACATCATTAGCAATCAGGGAAATGCAAATTAAAACTACATTAAGCTTCCATCTAACCCCAGTTAGAATTGCAATTATCAAGAATACAAATAATATAAGAAATGCTGGCAAGGATGTGGGGAAATAGGAACTCTTATACACTGTTGGTAGGACTGCAAATTAGTATAACCACTATGGAGGTCAGCATGGGGGTTCCTTAAAAGACTAGGAATAGCCGGGCGTGGTGGCGCACGCTTGTAATCCCAGCATTCGGGAGGCTGAGACCGGAGGATCCGGGTTCAAGGCCAGCCTCAGCTACCTAGTGAGGCACTCCGAACCTTAGTGAGACTCGGTTTCAAAATAAAGAATAAAAAAATAGGGCTGGGGGTGTAGCTCGGAGGTAGAATGCCCCTGAGTTCAATCCCCAGTACTGCCAAAAAAAAAAAAAAAAAAAAAAAAAAAAAAGACTAGGAATAGAACCACCATATGACCCAGCTATATATCCCTTTTCTGGTATCCTTCCAAAAGAATTAGTCAGAAGACTATAGTGATATATGCATATCCATGTTTACAGCAGCACAATTTACAACAGCCAAATTATGGGGCCAATCTAGGTGTCCATCAAGAGACGAACAGATAACGAAAATGTGGTATACACAATGAAATTTTACTCAGCCATAAAAAAGAACAAAATTATGTTGTCTGTGGGAAAATAGATGAAACTAGAGAATTTTATGCTAACTGAAATCAGTCTCACAAAGTCAAGGGTCAAATGTTTTCCCTCATATATGGAAGCTCAAAAGAAAATAGGAAACAAAAGAGACTTCAGATAATTGAAGAGAATGACCAGTGAAATAGGAAGGGTAAGGGGGAGGGTGGTCAGGAATGGAAAAGGAGGAACTGGTGAAAGAAATAATTCAAATTATGCTATGCTCATGTACCAAGGTATCGCTACCAATCTCATTATTATGCACGGGGAGGCATGGGTAGAGATCAGACCAGAATGGAAACACTCCCAAGACTTGTGTGCATTTCTGATTACATGACTTTGAAGCTAAGTTGTGTGATTGCAATGCACCAATAAAAGCATAAAAATTAATCAAAATAATTGCAATTATTTTGATTCTCAAGCTCCCAATTGATTTTTTTTTTAGACTTTCCATAAAATTCAGCTCATGCCTTTGGTGAATCCTTCACAGTTTTTATGCAGCAGAAAATATTAAACTCTCCACTTTCCATTTGTCTTCCTAAGCATGAGCCTTATTTTATTCACTGAAAACATTTTCTAAGATATATCCTATAATGTTCAGATCCTTGGGATACTAGCTTCTGCAATTTATTCCTTCTTTCCGTCCTTCTCCCTCACTCATTTCATTCCTCTTACTTTCCTCACAATGTGAAACACTGCAGAAAGTAATGAGGCATTACTGGATTTTGGGTTTTAATGGGGTTTTAAGTGATTATTGCTGATATTATGCAATGTCCTTTGCTTTTCATTCTGACCTTCAACAAATTTTCTGATGTTCTGACCAACAGCCCGGACGCTGCTGGGAAGATTCCAAGGATCTTGCTTGATGTGGAGCCTGATCCTTTTTGGACAACTCAGCTTTGGTTCCATTTCCTGTTGAAATTCTAAATAAATACAGAAAAAAAAAAAAATCTCTTAATTCTCAAGCACCTCCCAAACAGTTAAGTCCATGGGCTTCAGAATTGCCTTTTTTAAAATAACTCTCATCCTAGAATAATATCAAGATGGTAATTTCTTTAGCTAAATCACAGATGAAAATTTGTCATATCTAAAAAGCCAAACCACAATGCCACTGTCTTACAAATGATTCAAAAAAGTAGCAAGTTTAGACAAAAACTCTAAAATTTGCAGGGAAATGGACAGAACCAGAGAATATTATGCTAAGGGATGGTCAGTTACAAAAAGTGAAAGGTTGTTTTCCCTTATATGTGGAAGCGAGGGAGAAACTGGGACACAGGAGGAACTCTAGCCAGAGGAGGAGAAACCCTGGTGGAGTGAAGGAGGGGGCCTGCGGGAGGGAAGCAAGTTCAGGGAGGGAGACTTGATGAAGGAAACACTTCATAGGACATGATGTACTTACACAAATTTACCAATGCCAGTCTCAATGTTGTGTACATGGAGGGGCGGAGGTGGGAGCCAGGGAGTGGCTCACCAAGTGCTATGTATCACTATGAAGTCTATCATAATGTAAGATTACAATGCACCACCAACAAAAAAATATCCCAAACTGGATGTTAGAAAGTGGTAGCTCTATATCTTATTCTGTTTGGCTGCTGTGTTTGCAAACTCACATTCCCTAGGCTCCTTCTCCACCACTGGGATACAACCAAGTAGGCATTATGCTTGATTTCAGCAAAAGTTACTTATGTACATTTAATTAATATATCTTTGTTTGGTCTGGCCCCTGTAGATATTAAAAGTTTTTAATTTTCAAAGAAATCTAAAAGGTTCACAGTGATATACTAAAAAATAAAATAAAAAACTGTGCTAATTTTTAACATATTTGAAAATTATCAAAATAGAGTATTGAGTTATGAAACATGAGCAACCACATTTTTCTTCTTATATAACTCCTACATAGCTATGTTTATCACCTTTTCCTTCCTGATTTCTTCTAATAGTTATGTTTTAGACCTTACCTTGTAATCCTCGACCTGGTGTGAGATACTTGGTTTGCTCAAAAGCCCTCACAACAGCTTGTCCTTTAAGGAGATTCATAATCGAATCCACCTGTCAATAGCACAGAGGTTTATACTTCCCATAACACATAATATATATTTCCAAGAATAAATCTTCTAAAATATTTTTCAACAATTGTTTTCTCAATGCTTGGGAAATCAATCTCTAAATTACTGTAACAAACTCACCTGTTCACCTGATAATATTTCCAATGACATATCTTATTATCTTACCATCTGAATACAAAAATATGTTTTTAAAAAAGTAAAATGTCAGTAATTATCAAAAACAACTAAAAGTTATTGAAATCCTTTTCAAAGTGCTAAAGGCTTCTACACTACAAATTTTGGTGATGGTTATAATTTTTTTTAATTGAAATTAGGAATAATGTTTAATGAGAAATGTCCTAAAGTATTCCTAAACCCCACCAAAAATTCATATATGTGTGTCTAACATTCCCATGTATGTGTTTAACATTTCTCATTTTCCAAGAATTGTTAAAATATTTGATATTCACAATGATCCCTCAGCTTGGTTGCCTGAAGGAATCTTTATTCATAACCCTTTTAAGTCACAAGAAGTGAAGGGATAGACTGAGGCCTTCCCATTCTACCTCCACGCTGTTTCTGCTACATCTGAAAATGGAATTTTCTATAGTTCACTCTATGGATAAAAGACCCAAACTCTCCCCATCATACCTGGCTGAAAAGGTGCTCAAGGCAACTATGTATCTTGTCTTGTTTATCGTGAGAAATGCGAACACTCAGAGGAAGTTCATCACCTAATTATAAAAACAAAATAAGACCCCCAAATAATTCATTTCATATAAGTTTAGCATTCCAAAATATGGTCATATTAAGTAAAAAATAATTAAACATGAACTCTTCTTTCGGTTTAGTTCTTATGTTAAGAAGAATTCCAAAAGGTCTGCTAGCACCTAAGAAGTCAGATCACCACTTCTTCTGAAATAGGTAAGGCAGGATACCTCACAGAAAAAACACTGAGCTGGCCCTTGGTAATGACTCATACAAATGGTCTGTTTCCTAATGGCTGAAGAATTGAAATAAACTGCATATTTAAAAATTAAGATTTGTTTTCATTGGATGAAAACTCTTTGTTCTTTACACACAATAAACAAGACATTTATATGCTACTTAGATCCATCCTTGTTTTTCTTATGACCTCCCTCCCCAACTCCCACATAAAAGTAAAGTAGACTGCTCAGAAGCACCTGTTTTCTTAAAAAAAATCCTTAATTTAACAATTCTTCTCACATTCCCACCCAAACTAGCAATGCCTAATGCTTTTAGTAAAACTAGTTTCCTGTATACATCTAATCCTTCACAGTACAATAGCAAGATCAGAAAATGTGTAAGATCAAAATTAGTTTTCTTCTTTCTTTCCTTTTTAATTTACTCTTTTTATAATTAAGACAGGGAAATAGACTTTAACAAGCACATAAAACTGAAATGTAATATGTGTGCTACTGAGAATGATAAAAGGTAAAAAATGCATCTTGATCAAATAAATTAATCTCATAAAGCTATCTCCAATAAGATCAGCTTCAAAGGCACACATGCCTTCTCCAACCTACCTGAGTCCATCTCATCACTGTGAAAATACGAGCTGCACTGGCTGCTACAAACGCTCGTGAAGGAGGCGATGGAGTTCCTGTTGCTGTTGCAGTCACTGAAAAGAAGGAGTTGTATGGGATGTTAAGAACGTGTTGGCCCATCTCCTTCTGATATTTCTTTCACTTTAATTTTATAATGAAGTTCTGAGTGATAGGAGCAAACATGCACATAGGATTTGGTGAGCTTCCTCACAGATCCCACCCTCCTATCCCCCCTTCCCCATATATGATATTACTTTTTGTGACTGGCTAATTTCACTTAGTATAAAATTATCTAGTTCCATCTATTTTCCTGCAAATGACCTAATTTTGTTTTTCCTTATGGCTGAGTAGAATTCTGTTATGTGTATATCTCATAATTTTGTAATCCATCCACCTGTTGACGGACACCTAGACTGGTTCCATAATTTAGCTATTGTGAATTGAGCTCTGCTATTTCTTTTCTTTTTTTTTTTTTTTGCGGTACTGGGGATTGAACCCAGGGGCATTCTACCTCCAAGCTATACCCCCAGCCCTATTTTTTTATTCTTTATTTTGAAACCAAGTCTCACCAAGTTGCGGAGTGCCTCACTAGGTAGCTGAGGCTGGCCGCGAACCCGGATCCTCTGGTCTCAGCCTCCCGAATGCTGGAGCTCTGCTATTTCTTATTACATACATGTATACCACAGTTATACTTGTTAATGTATTCAATACAAAACTTGTATCTCACATATATATATATATATAGACATATATATTAATTTGATTCAATTTCAAATTTTCTTATATAATACATCTAAGTGTGTTTATTTATTTATTTATTTATTTATTTATTTATTTATTTATTTATTTATGGTGGTACTGGGGATTGAACCTGGGGTATTCTACCTTTGAGCTATACCCCCAGCCCTACTTTATTTTGTAACAGGGTCTCACTAAGTTACCGAGGGCCTTGATAAGTTGCTGAGACTGGTCTGAAACCTACAATACTCCTGTCCAAGCCTCTCAAGTACTGGAATCATAGACATGTGCTATCATGTACAGCTCTAAGTGAACTTTTTGAAAGAGTACTTATAAAACTGGGGGTTGAACCAAACATAAATTTCTTCATAATATATTTGATGATGAAGGTCTGTAGTTAAATAATTTGCTAACAGCAACAAAGTCCCATTTCATGATTTCTGTATTTCAACCCTTTCAGGGAGCTTAAATTATACTTGGTTACACTCTAAACTCCCTTAGGGAGGTGCCTTGTCTGTCCCCAACTCCAAGTTCAGCACAGGTAAGTGCTCAACAATAGCGAATGTACAAGGAAAGAATGTTTAAAATAATGTATGTGTGAATGTGGATATAATACAGATTGCAGAAATGGTACAGGGGATAAATTGGTTTTTACCTCTCAGATAAAGTTAAAAGAACTTATTCAACTTTAAATTTACATTTAAAATTTCTATCTTAGCCTAGAGGGAGGCTGTAAGGGTAATTTTAATTATCTGATAACTAGAACATGAGGTAGAAAGTATTTTTAGACATGTAATTTCCCACTGGAGAAAAACCCACAGATTCTTATTAAAGAGCATGCTGCTTTCTTTAGGAGCTAAAAGTAAATGAAATGGTAAAGGTGGTTAATCTGTATGATATATTATTAAATCTAGCAATAATTAGCTTTTATGTATTCATTAGAATCTTTTCCAGAAACATAAAGATTGGAATAAAAAAGTGGCTAAGAGGAAAACTCAGAAGCCAAACCACCTGGTCCTATAGGTGAATTGTGGAACTCCCATGGGGCCCAGCTTCCTTACACATGAAATGAAGTTACTATCAGAAACTGCCACATGGAGTTGTGGAGGGGATTATCTGAAATCACACCGTTCCCACATGTGTCTAATAAATACATACTTCAGTGGTAGAGCACATGCTTAATACGCACAGACTCTGGGTTCAATCCCCAGCAACAAAAAATAAAATAAAAAAAATATTTTTAATGTTTGCTGTTAGTATATAATAAATATCTCTGATGAGAATGACTTCAATTTAATTAATACTTATACAATATATTTTCATTGCAAAGAACTATATAGTGAACAAGAGTGAACAAGGCAGTTTTTGCCTCCCATTAATGTAAATACAACTGGAGATTCTGCAGCTGTACCCACAGCCTATGTGGTTGTTTACGACAGTATTCAATGAGATTCCAGGTGACAACAAGGGTTAAGTAAAGAAAGTTCATTGCAAGAACCCTCCTTTGAAGTTGACTAGAAAGATGACGACAGAGTCTGTAGGAAAAGCGTTATGGGTTGAGTCTAACACCCAGTTCTGACCTTATTTGGAGATAGGTTCTTTACAGAAGTAATAGAGATAAAATGAGGTCATTGAGTGGGTTATTAATCTGATATAATGTTCCTACTAGGGGAAATCTGGACACAGATAGAGGGCAGACGATGTGAGGAGACATACGAAGAAGACAACCATTTACAAGTCAAGCAGAGAGGCCGGGAGTAGAGCTTCCCCTCACACCTCGAGAAGAAACCAGCATGGCCAAGACCTTCATTTCAGACTCCGGCCTCCACACCTTTGTGTTGGTTTCTGATGTTTACACCACCCAGTTTGTGATCTTTGTTATAGCAGTGCTAGCAAATGCATGCAGAAAGCATCAAAGAGAAGACACAAACAGAAAGCTGGTCATGGAGGTGGCATGTGAAGTATTTCACTTAGCTTGGACAATGGACTACAAAAAGAAAAGGGGAAAGAGGGCAAAACAAACAAACAAACAAACAAAAACCTCCTACCCAATAAGCCAATGCTCTGAAACAGATATCTGAAAAAATGTTAATATGAGGTATGATTTTTTAAAACTTTTTACATCTTACATAACCCATTTATAGAACAAATCTCCCCAATTAAGTCTACTCAGCTGGAGAAAAAAATGCATTCCAAGTTACTCAGGTTATAAGAGGGAATAATTTGAAAGCCCATGTTATCTCACTATGCTGCCTCTGAGGTTGCTAATAGCAGGTGATTACTTTGAAAAGCAACAAGCAAAAACAACAACCAATACATTTTTAAAGAACTTTGTGAAAAATACAGGATCACATTTGACTATGGATAAAACGAGGTGGAAAAATTAATGAATTACCTGTAAGAGTCTCTGTTGCTGATGGTGTCGTGACCTGAATCTTCCTGCTCATCTCCTGCTACATTAAAACAGACTCGTCTGCTATTCCTCTCTCCCCTCTCATTGTCGCTGTCTGTGGGTATTATACACTCTGATGTCTTACGTTCCAATTTAGGAGAATATGTTATTGAAGACAGAAGGCTGCAATGTGATATTAAAAAAGGAATTAAGTGCACATTTTCAAACTGGTTGCTACAGATAACTACCTTATTGGCTTAAGAAAAAAAAAAGCTACAAATATGATCAGTGTCATATTTAATATCAGGTAAATATTCTCTTGAGTAGAAGCATGTCATAAAAAGCTCACTTTTTTTGCTTAGAATAGGCAAACAACAGCACACAATTTAGGCCAGAAAACTGTTCAAATCCTGATTCTACCACTTATCAGCTCTGTTATGGTAACAAAGCTATGGAAGTTCTCTTTCACATATAGAATGGAAATAGTAAGAATTAGCCCGCACAGTTGCCATGGGATGAACGGAGAGGCATAATAATTGTCACTTCTCTCCTCCTGCCATTGCCACCTCTATCAACTCCATAGGAAAACCTTGGTAAACTTTGAAGTACATACCAAATATTAAACCTGAACACTAAACTTTGAAGTGCTTAGCAAATATTAAGCCTGAACACCCCTTTAGAATCCTTAAAGACTCACCCTCAAGTGGTAAAACCTACCCATCCATCAACCCCTGCATTGGATTTCTCCCAGGCTCCATCTAATTGACATAGAGTACTTCTCAAACAGGTGGGAGTGTGATCTTAGTGATCAGAAGATGCTAAGGAGCGTGAGATCAATGTGAGGATGGGAGGAGGCAGGGGATACTCCAGTCTTCTCCACTATCCAGCCAGGATGAAATATCACAAATCTGCCCAAATGAAGACCTTTCCTACTTGACTCAAGGCTAAAATGCCACATCAGACTGAACTCGTGTAAAACCTAATGAAGACATTGGATAGCTTCTGATTCCATCACTCTAAGGCTTGAATGGTTGGCTATAGAAAAATTGCATTAGAACTAAGTCATATTAGACAAAAGGGGAATGGGTCTTATTTATCAAATCATATGCCACAAAACTTACAAAATAAATTGGACTTTCTAAACCAAGAGCATGTATGGCTTCTCAAGCCAGCAGTCACATTCTCATACAAAACACTTATAACATGCTTTTTCAACCAATAGCATGTATCTCGACACTCATTTTTCCATAGTAATGTAATGTTTGCTTTGTTATTTCATGAACATGAAAATAGCTTCCACCTCTTATATGTATCCCTTAACACCACAGCCAAGGATGTGCACCGGGTAAATCTCTGTTAAGTGAACTCACTAATTAACTGAACACATTTATTGTACCAGGCATTGTTCCTGGTGCTGTGCATACAGCAGTTTACAAAACACACAAAATCTCCTCTTTCTTGGAGTGTAAATTCCACTGCATGAGACCAACAGTAAACAAACTTTATAGTATGTCAGAAGGTGGCAAAAATAAAGGAAAAAAGGTACACAGCTACAACTTCAAACGGTGTATTCAGGGAAGTTCTCACTGTGAGGTGACATTTGAATATCTTGGCACTTTATAGTTTTTATACATCAGTGAAAGTTGGAGGAGCTTTGTTATATTGCCCAAGGCTCTGTGAGTATTTTCAGTGACTTAAAGCAAGCCATCAATTATTTTAAACAGCTTTTCCATTTGGAAAGATGCTTTTATGTGTTAGGAGACAGGTTGTATATTTATTCACTCCTTCCACCCAAAAGATTAAAACATTAGATTTCCTCCAATTACCCAGCTCCATAGTACACAGACAGATGAATGCTGAATACCAAAGAGGAAAGACGCAGGAGTCCTCACTGTGCAGAGAGCCCTCTGTGCTTATGTGTATTCTCAATGAGAAGCCATGGTCTACACATAAACTGCTTTCTCAAAGTTGTAAGAATTACAGTCAGATATTTACTTTTAATTTCAAACAGCTGCAATCATGCTTGAACTGACCCTGTGGGAACAAGTGTTTAAGCTTACAAATAAATGATAGAAAACCCTGTTTTAAACACCATGTTTTCGCATAAAATTTCCTGATTCAGAAAAGCAACAATATAGCATCTGACTATAGTATTTTATTTGTATTTACAAAAATATTTTCCTTTGCTTTTGCTCATATATATTATTAAGCTACTTACTAATGGTCTACTAATTTAAATCCTTGACAACATGCCATTCCAGATCAATCTCCTTCTAATGCTGTTGATGAACAAAGATTTTTGTGCATGGTATGTTGTATCTACTGTGTGTTTTAAATATCATCCTCATCCTAATATCTGTTAAGCTCTTATACCAGTAATTATGCTAAGTACTTGATGGGTTTTAATTCATTTAATCCTAAAACCACCTTATGAAGCAGTTATTATTATTATCACCATCTCCATTTCAGAGGTAGGGTAAGACATATATACATACACTTTACAAATTAAGCGGAACCTCCTCTCCCCACATACACCTCATGCACACTGGAGGGAGTGGGAGTACGGTGGTCTTCAGGGAGGCTCTCCCCCAACCCTCTGAGGATGAGCATGGCTTTGGGACTTGCTGTAGACAATGCAATATACGTGGCTGTGCTATGGGTCACTTCTAGGTAGGAGCCTCTACAACAATGCACAGTTTATCTCTTTCCTTTCTTCCTGACATAAAGTAGGAACATTGCAGCTGCTGGGACACCTGCCTTTGACTCTGAGGGATCACAAGTAGAGCAGAGACCCAGTGGGCCAAGATGCACACAAAATGTGAGCAAGAAAGAAATCTTTGCTGCTTTATGTCTGTGAGACATTCAGTGAACAATGAAGGGGGAAAACATCAAGTGCTATATAGAAACCAGGAGATGTCTAGAGAAGAAACGTTTGAGCAATGGGGCAGAGGAGTTTCTGCTTTAATTGGGGGGGGGGGGAGGCAGAGCCTGTTTATGACTCTACTATTAGCTTGGTCTGCGTGCCGAGGAGGCTGACCACGCAGACCTCAGAAGCATAGCCTACCAAGCAGAGCGCCCTTAGCCAGGGCTGCACTTTCCAGCAACAGAATGTGACTGGTGAAGAAGGGGCTCATTGAGTTTGGAGAAGTGGACAGGGAAGAGCATGGAGGAAGCTGCAGGCTCCATCAGCACATTTAATATTGTCATTGGTTCTTCAGAACAGTGGGTTCTACATCTATAGGATCAACCAAAATATTTTTTTCCAAAAAATATTTGGAAAAAAGGAAAACTGCACCTGTATTGAACATATATGGCTTTCTGTCATTATCTATTCACAGAACATTTACAATGAATTAGGTATTATAAGTAATCTAGAGATGACTTAAAGTACATAGAAGGATGTGATAGCTTATATGCTAATAATATGCCACTTTATAGAAGGGACTGGAGCAGCCTGAGATTTTGGCATCAGCAAGAAGTCCTCGAACCTATCTCCTGTAGATACCAAGGGACCACTGCAGTTTAACTGCAACGTAATACTGTTTAATGATTTTAAACAGGGGATTATCAGGATTTACTTTTGCAGATCTCTCTGGCATGGTGAATGTAGACTGTATCACAGAGACGCACAGTTTAGAATCTCCTTTGGTGGCACTAGTGAAAGGTGGCAGTGACTCGTCTTGAGTGACAGATATGGGTACATATCTGAGGTATATCTGACAGGACCTGATGCGGTATTCGAGGTGGAGGGGAAGGAAGGAGAAGAACCAAAGCCGATAGCTGACTTGGCCTTGGCAAACGGAAGAGATGGGGAACAGTCTACTAAGAAGAGGATGCCCTAGCTGGGGGGAGGGTCAGCACAGGTCTGAGTATGGGGGAATTCTACTGCAGTCTTGGAAACAAAGTTTGAGGCGTCTGTGATACATCATCCCAGTGGCTTCATCATACAAATCACAGAGGGACTGTAAGGGAGTAAGCCGATGCACGCAATGGTGCGGCCCTGCCTGGCACACAGGCCCTATAAGAAGTGTTGGTTCTTATGACCTGTGCGTCTGTGCAGTTACCAGAAAATGCTGGAGGAAACTTCAAAGATCATTCTGCCACCCACACAACCATTCCCGTCTGTAACCCCGAGGTCACTAACTGTCCTATAGCGCACTTTGCTCATCCCTCAGTCCTGGGGCATCTAGCACCTGCAGAATGAAATGTCTTCAAATTTCCCATCTCCCCTGTGTCCCCATACTTCTGCCTCCTCTCTGGAAGAATCTGCAAATCCTCTATTTTAAAATCCCATCTAAGGTTTGGATTATTCATGAATTATTTTTCCTTCTTCTATTTCTAGTATCTAACTGGCACTAACCAAAAAATAGCCCATTCAAGGGCAAAAGTATTTAGCTGCCCAAAGTGAAACAGAAATCATAAAGCCCCAGTCAAATTCACGACATTACATTATCTCGTGTTCCTAGACAGCAAATTCATCTCTAATTCCATCTTGGGATCTGAAGTTAAGTAGGAGGATTTAGCAAAATGTCTATGTATTAAGGGAAATTTTATTTCTAGAAATATTTCCAGTGACAGGGTGAGCAGACTTCATGATAAGACAAGCTCAACGCCAGGCCCATTGTAGGAATGAATAACTTCTTAAGAAGCAATTTCTCTTACAACTTGGCATTGCATCTGAGATCTGCTGCTCCACTCTGACCAAGAATAAACACTATATGGTGAGAAAATTGTTTGGTAACTAGCTTTTTAGAAAAATTGTTCAGCTTGACTGTACTGCAGCACCTCTGAATACTCAAGGCCACTGGGCATCCAGGCACTTGGACGACTATACTGTTTTAAAGTGATTATATTGTAGATTGCATTATGGGGAACATGTTTATATTTAGAATTAAATTATATACTGTACACACAGAAGACCAACTTAATTGCTCCAATCATTTGCTCATTTCATGTCACTTTTCTAATAAACACAGAGTTGGGTAAAGGCTCAGAGAGAAACAGAATGGGGAAAACTGTAGTGAACCATAATTAATCATTTAAAGTAGTTTTAGCTAAGAAAAGCACCTCATGCCTTTCTGCAGCTAATGCATTAAATATAAACATTTTAGACCCAGTAAAGGGACTTCTTGGCTCAAATCGTTTTCTTGAAAATGTATCTATATTACCTGAACCTAAAAAAAAAAATCAATTAACAGACTTAGTCTGGACAATCGCCAAGCAGGGCTGAATGGTCAATGCATTACAGGCTTAATTTCTGAAGCAGTTTCAGCGGAGGCGCATCCATAATCCTGTCACTGAGAAAGGACTCAGTTGAAGAAGGGGAATAATAACTCTTGTCCTGACCAGAAGTATAAGATTGGTCCAGATGTTCTCCTAAAATCCATTTGAGAGCTGGCATGTATGGCTCCACACTGCTATTTATGGCCTCATCAATAAAGATTCTTCTTCGATACACTTGCTAAATACCTCGAGGGGAAAAGAACTGGTTTCTAAAGTAGAACACATCATGTAATGAGATCCTATTTATTAAATAAAACAAAATAGGATGCCCTAAAAGATGAACTTCCCAGTCATAAGGTTCCAAGATGATTCAAAAGCATCACGTGATTGTTTAAAAATAGTCTTCTGTTCTCTTAGCAACCTTGGGCTGTTTAATTCATTTATAAATGAGGAAGTCACAATTTAATATACAAAATGTTATAAGTGACGTTAAAAGACATAGGAAAATGGGATTTTAACTGAATTACTCGTAAAAAAAAACAAAAAAAGGCATAGCAAGCAAATATGTGAAGAAAATTTTGAAAAGATGATGCATCTAATATGGTGATTTTGATCTCTAAATTTCAAAGATATGTAAAAACCTGTATAATGTCTAAATACAATGAAAGCATGGAGTAAGTGCTAAATACTTTGTGTCTAAACTGAATTACCCATGGAACTATGAAAGGAGACGAGTACATGGAATAAACACATACACATCTGCTAGCAATTCAAACCAACAACTTCATAAAGAGAGTATAGTATGGATATGATGAGGGTGATTATGCTATTTTCAGAATCAACCAATTGGATATATTGAATAATTGCTATCCCTTGAATAAATGAGCAAGTATATTAGGCAATATGCTGATTGCTTTCTGAATTAATTTCTGTAATTTTCACCAGAATATTCAAATTAATTATCATAGTATTATTACTATTATTATTATTATTATTATTATTAATTTTCTACATGTGAAAAACTGAGCTACTGCAAAAGCTGTTTTGACTATTATACCAAGTTGCCTTGATGAGATGTGAAGTTCAATCAGACACCAGAATGAGACAAATCACCCTAAGGAGCCCAGGCAGTTCTCCAACCATCAAATTCTTTAATAAGAATTAGAGTTGACCTGGTTAGAACAGTGCTCATTAATTGCCTCCATCTGACCTTGGTTAAAACTTCTAACTTACTGGTCTAGCTATTGCTTAGTAGGCCACTAATTCAATCAGAAGAGAAAAAAGTATTGGTTTTGGAGAGACATATTTTTACATGTACGAATTTAAGAAGTACACTAAGCATTTGTTAATTTTGTATCTTTTGTGAATATCTTCAGGGAATATATATCAAATATCATATCTGATCTGCAAAAAATAAAAGGAAATCCTTAGACACAGTTGGTACACTGTTAACCATATTTTTCAGTTTTTGCACTGTAACTTGTGTTCTTCTGTAAGATAGAATTTTGTCACTGTCTTCTCTGGTATTAGATATTTACTTAAATTATCTCTCTATATCCATATTTTCCATTTAATAATTTTAAGATGTTGGAATGAAGAGGATCTATATAATCAGTACAAACGTCCTACATTTCCAATACTGAAGAAAGAATAGATTTAAAATACTTACTCATCTATTTGACAAACACACATCTCCACCTCTTTCAGTGCAGTCTGTAGTTTGCCCAGCAGTTTCTGATAGATGTCTTGAGTTTCTAAGTCTTCTTCTTTCAATAAATATCGGAGACCGTGGCCATCTTGCTGTCCCAGAGACAGACCCGAAGGGGCTGCCATGGTTGTAATGGTGTGCTGAATGTACACCATGGGTTTCAGCTTCCCTGAGGAATTAAAGTCATTCCACAGTCACATATATTATTACCTTTACCTTAGAACTAAATGGTCCAATACATTTTAGAGGTCTCACTTTACATAAAACAGAATTCCAATCTAAGGCTGAATTTAATTCAGGAATTAAAGCTTGTAGAGAGTTGTAATTAAAAGCTACAAATAGAGTTCAATCCCGTGTTCTGCTGTGATGGTGCAGAAAGGCATTATGCATCCCTTGCCTGCTCCTCTGGGGTTCTTTTCAATGCTGTAGAGTCATTTGAGATTAGTGGCTTTCACAGCAAATTGAATTCTGTCTTACAAGAAAAGCGAGAACAACTGTCCTTAAAAGAAAAACAAGAAAAGTGCCTAACTCCATTTTCACTCTGTATACACTTAGGCTATCTAAATGATTATATTAAGAAATCTTTTCTTTATTAAAGTATAGGATTGTGTACACACCAGGAATCTATCATATGATGCAAGTATAGTTATGATTGCCTCAATTATTTTTCATAATTTGATAAAATTTCCAAAGCTAACATACCTTGCTCAGAAGATTTATTTTCTTTATCGTGAGAATTATGCTTCCTGCTATCCAGTTGAACGCCAAATGCACTTCCCAGGGAAGTTGATGTTTTGGGATAAGACACCTCCATCACATTGACGTGGCAGTTGGTGGGGCAGAAGTCACTACTGTGCAGTGGGGAGATCTTAGATTTGGCCTGTTTAAAGGTGGGCCAAGCTCTATTCTTCAACACACGAGAAAACTGCAAATTAAAGAAGACATAAACCTACAGCAAAAGCTCAAACATTTCACTTGTGTCATCCATAACAAAGTCAAAAGAAAATTAAATTATGTCAACTGAGTGAAATAAATTACAAGTTGTTAGAAATTAAATCATTATTGCAAAGTCCAAACATTCTGAAGAAAGCAAAGCAATGCAAATGCATACAATTCTTTTGAAACTGTGGCTGCATGTTTGGTGCCAAAAGAAATGAACCTCTGTGACCAACATGACTTTTCAGGATTCACTCTATTAGCTCTTGGAAGCTGAAAGAGTCTACTAGAGAAATTGGTATCTCGGGGCATCAGGCTGCAAGGAAAGACAGAAGCACAGAATACTATGGATGAGCTACC
The DNA here is from genome assembly GCA_004027655.1 of Graphiurus murinus. Classification (NCBI taxonomy): domain Eukaryota; kingdom Metazoa; phylum Chordata; class Mammalia; order Rodentia; family Gliridae; genus Graphiurus; species Graphiurus murinus. The sequence continues at coordinate 30,522 of PVLC010007531.1, read as the reverse complement.
AACAAGAAAGGACAAAAGCCAGGCATACACAATGTCACAGAGAACTGCTAAAGAGAGGGTGAAGTTCAACTGCATCAGCTTCTACTAAGACAGGAATACAATAGGATGCGAATAGGTTGTGGCAAAATTCAGCCCTTTCGGGGATGCGGCAGGGACCAGAGCCTGACTGGAGTATACCAAGGAGAATGAAAGGTGAATAAACAAGACAGCAGGTGTGGGCAGTAGGCATGTACAGCTCTTTCAAGAAAGATCAGAGAAATGGAACAGCAGGTAAAGAGGAGGGTGACAGGCAAGGGAAGTGTTTATTTCTAATAGAAGTGAAATGAAAGCCTACTTGTACATCGCCAGGAAAAAATAATTCTTGGAGATAGGACTTCAAGTTTTTAATGCACTGGTAGTTAATTTCTGAATTACTAACAATGGCAACGTATTTAAATTCAATTATAGTCATATTGTGCTGATATTTTCCCATTTCAGCTAGTAAAACTTCTTTGGCATGGAGTTAGAGGAGATTTTTGTTTTACTGCTTTCTTGGAAGAAGGGGACATAAGGAAGGATTTTATATACGATTTTCCAAATCCATAACTCAGTTTGAGGATTGTATGGAATGAACAAGTAAACGTACTTAGAATGTTCAAAGTTAAGACTTCTGATTTCTACATATGGCACTTCTCTGTAAAGAGAAACTATCTCGTCAACGCTTACCTAGGAAATATTGAATATTGAAATTTAAATATTGAAAATAAGTCTAATTATGGAATTATTCTAAGGCATAGAAGAATGACTCAAATTAAGAAGAGGTTCCAGGACAACTAAGGAAGCAAGTGGTCCTCAAAACAAGGCCTAGCTTTAATACAAATTGCCCACACATCCTGCTCCACAGAGAATAAATGCCTGCTAGGTCCATTCAGGTCTTCACAAGGGGCCCAACCTTGTCTCATCTGTGGATCAAAAAGCATCTGTGCTCTGTGGTCTGTGCAACCAGACAAAAACATTGATCGTGATTGCAGAAGCCCAGCTATAGAAACTATAGAAATCAACGGGTCACGATTTTTAAAACTCAAAACTTTCCAAATAAAAAGAAAGCCAGCCTCTTTAAGATTTTAGTTTCTATGGATACACTTTATTTCACACACACACACACAAAAGAGTGCTGAAAATTTCATCTGGAAGAAAAATATGTTGCTAATAATAAGTATGTGGTGCCAGGTGTGGTGGCACAAACTTGTAATCCCAGTACTTGGGAGGCTAAGACTGGAGGATCCGAGGTTGCAGCCAGGCTCAGCTACTTAGTGAGGCACTCCACAACTTAGTGAGACCCTGTTTCAAAATAAAGAATAAAAAATAGGATTGCGGGTGTAGCTCGGAGGTAGAATGCCCTTAGGTTGCCCAGTAGAATGTCCAGTACCATACACACACACACACACACAAAAATATGTGGAAGCAAAAACCTATATTTACAAGATGGATATGGTGGCTCAAGCCTATAATCCCAGTACTTGGGAGGCTGAGATAGGAGGATCATAGGTTCGAGGACAGACTCGGCAAGAAATATGGAGACTCTCATCAACCTAGGGAGACCCTGTTTCAAAATAAAAATTTAAAAAATAGGGCTGGTGGGAAGGGCAGTTAGGTCAGAGGTAGAATGCCCATGGGTTCAATCCCCAGTACTACACACACAAAACAAACCTTTATTTACAAATGCTATGTTTTCCATGGACATGTATTTGGTACATAAATGGAGCTAACCTATGTAACCCATTACAATTACCTGCCAGGTAGCTGCACTTCATTCAAATTGAAAGTATCCTTGTAATATGTCTTTGCTAACCTTGTTTCTCTAGTAAGAAAGCCACTTTTCTTAAGTATGTTTATGGCCGAGTGAGATGATGGTAAGAATAGCTTTTAAAGGACTTGGGCCCCAGAGTTTCTGATTTGATGGTTCTTTTTGTTCTATATTAGAAATAAAAATAAGCCGGGCGTGGTGGCACACGCTTGTAATCCCAGCATTTGGGAGGCTGAGACCGGAGGATCCGGGTTCGCGGCCAGCCTCAGCTACCTAGTGAGGCCCTCCGCAACTTAGTGAGACTCGGTTTCAAAATAAAGAATAAAAAATAGGGCTTGGGGGTATAGCTCAGAGGTAGAACACCCCTGAGTTCAATCCCCAGTACCGCAAAAAAAAAAAAATAAATAAATAAAAATAAGACGGCATCCCATAAGACTGCTGCCCAACCTGCTCCTTGCCAGCTACATGACCAGCAGCAAATCCTTATCTCCAGGAGGAAAGAGTGGGATGATAAAAGAATCAGTACGCACAGCTGTTTTGAGACTGAAGCCATAATGATGTACATAAAGGAGCTTTCTATAATCTGTGATATTGCTTTTATCATCTAAAATCACTGCCCATCTCTACCTTAAGTTTCCAGGATTCCACTTAGTTATGAGAAAGTGGAACATACTTCTCTCCACAATCTTTAACATTGGGGGGAAGACACCCCCATAATATAATAGTTCTAATCTCCTGCACATGCATCCTCAGTTTTTTGAAAACCATGTTTTTATTAGAAACTAAGAAATGGCAATGTCTTCATCTGCCACCACGAAGCCATCATTACCTATGTGTATATCATATCATCCTTGTGTGTGTATCTCATATCATCCTTTTGGTTAGATTATAGGCAAATTGTAAAATATCTTATGCAATGCTTGATACCTGTATACAGACTGCCAAAAATCCCAGATACATGGGAGGCTGAGACAGGAAGGTCACAAGATCGAGGCCAGCCTGGAAAACTCTCACACATAGTTCGGAATGATTCTCTTCTCTCCATTTCTAGTATTTCTACACTGGTCCAAGTCACTATCAACTTGCCCCTCTGCATGTAGGAAAGATTGCTCACTAAACTCCCCACTAGGATTCTTCCCTGCCAATATTTTATACTATTGCCTGAGTGATTTTCTTACAAATAAATATGATTGTTATACTACTCTAAAATGTTACTGGAAAAATCTGATTTTGTCAGTTTTCTTTTTAATTACATCTGACTCAAATCTTTTTTTTTTAGTCCAGACAGTATGCTAACTCTTCATCAAGATCAGTCTCATTTCTACATCTTTGCCTGAATTTATCTCTCTCTTTACTTGTTGTCACTGTCCACCCCTTTACTTGGACAAACCTTTCCAATTTACAGGAGCTACCATTTGCTGAATATCCGATTCACATTGATTTTTTTCTTTTACCGAAATCCTATTATTCTTGTAGTCAGCACATAAGCTGTCCAGCACAATGTCAAATACAGGGAAACAAAACAACAGCCAGTGTTAGGGGGAAAAAAAGGAGCAAAGTTTGAATTTAATTGCTGTTGCCAGCTATGTGTCATAGGGAAAGTTACTTAATTGCTCTGAAATTAAGCCACTTAATGAAATGAGGAGTGTGTATCTCATATCATCCTTTTGGTTAGATTATAGGCAAATTGCAAAATATCTTATGCAATGCTTGATACCTGTATATAGACTGCCAAAAATCCCAGCTACATGGGAGGCTGAGACAGGAAGATCACAAGATTGAGGCCAGCCCGGAAAACTTAGTGAGACCCTGTCTCAAAATAAAATAAACAGATCTTGGAACAAGAGTGTATGGTATCGGCATATTAAAACACTTGTGGTGGCAACTCATAGTAGGTTAAGTATGCATTTGTATTGCTTACTCCCTATACCTGGGCCTTTCTTTTCAGTTAGATTGTGTGAGAGGGCAGGCAACCTCAAGTATCTCTTCCTTCTGTCACTATTACCTTGTGAAATGGACACATTAGCATTCCCCTTTTCTTCCTGCCTTGTCCAACAACAGATTTGCTTTGATGAAAATGAGCTTTTGATCTATGCCATTGACTTTCAATAAAGAGAGATTAGAAACATCTGCAACATAAAACAAATCCTGCTCTGTTTCACTCCTTCTTTTGCAGGGATGTTTGAGGGCACTACCCATGCCTCTCTGAAATCTAATGTGAGAGATTTCCTTTAGAATTAAGTCTAAGAGAAGCTATGCTTCTCTCAAAAAAAGTGTGTATTTCGTGGGAATTTTGATAAACATGTAATAGATTGTTTCCTTTTTTGTTTTGGCTATGGTAAGTTGAAGGCCAAGTACCATATTCAATTTTAGCAACTATTACATGGAATCTTGGATCCACTTCCATAGGATCTTTTCCAGTGGTGGTCAGTACCACCTATTCTAATACACCTTTATTATGTAACAGACACTGTTTAATTTCCCCAATATCTATTCTCCTCTTATTCCTTTTAGTAATAAAATTCCCCAAGTTTTAGTTGGGTCCATGGCTGCCCTCAATAGGACATTTTCCAGCCTCTCTTTCACTAAATAACTCCTGAGGTGTGAAGAGGAATGAGGTGAGTAATTTCTGTCATTCAGCAAAAGGAAACCCTTTATTCTCTGTACATCCTATTCGCTCTTCTAAGGAGTTAGATCTTAGAAAAGGCGGTGAAGCAGCTTTGACCTTGCAGAAGATGGAAATATCCTAGAAGAAAAGGCAAAGCTACAAATGGCAGAAGATTGTCAAGCCCCCTGTGCACTCTTGGGTGAGAAGTCTTGTTCCAGCCTATTGTTATCTTGGTTCTTCTTAAAGCAGTGGAAGTAATTCTCTACCTAATCTAGCCTGATTCCTAGTGTTCGGTCTTTCTTTCTTCCTTTCTTCCTTTCTTTCTTTCTTTTTAATATAGTTTACTTTGCCATTTATATTTCTTTAAGCCATTTTCAGTGTTTTTGCTGTATGTAAGAGTGGAGAGAAGAAAGTCAAAAAGAGAAAAATAACAGATACAAGTGACCAGTTAGACACCCAGAATCTGCCAGAGCCCTGACCATATCATACAGAGATTTGTCTCTGAAGCAGAATGATCCCCTTTTTCGAAATGTGTTCAAAAAGAGGATAAAACTAAGTTGCATTGATTTGGAGATTTTACATTTTACTTCAAAGCTCTGTCACGTCCTACAGAGGAAAGAGAAGTAAAAAGAGAATACCCTGCCCTTCAGCTTCCAACATGGCACATGCATGGGTGGACTCCTCCCAAACTCACACAGGTGAGCTTGACCCAGCAATCATGGAAAGAAAACTAATTGCTGTGACAGGCAGGCAGCGATCTTGAATATCACTTCTCTTCATGTGACTGGACTTTAAAAAATTAGACCAGGAACAAGCACTCAACTCAACAGGCGAAACATTATAGGAAGAACCTAAAGAAAAAAACAATGGCTCCTCTTCCTATCTTGCTCCACCTGATGGCAGCCAACCTTGACAGAACCTTGGACATTCATTCACACATGTCCCTAGTCTCATAGACATATATGGGCTTATTTCCACTTAAAATATCAACAACACAAAACACATACAGTTAAGTAATATGCATATATGTAGAGATAAATACTATTCTCTACTGTGGATATACCATACTTTAAGCAACCACCTTCATTTTGAAGGAAATTTTAATTAATTCTTCTATTGATAGAAAAAGATTTAAGCCTGTTATAGAATCTGGAGTCTAATTCCCATTAATTCTACCTACAAAATATATCCCCAATCCATCTAATTTTCTCTGTCTCCTCCATCTTCTCTGTAGTCCAAACTGTCATTATTACTCAAGAGTAGGACCACTGTGATCACTTCCAGCTGTCCTTAATTTCTCCATTCTTGCCCCTTATAATCCATTCCTACAAATGCATGAACGCTCAAAACCCTAAACCATATGAAGCTATCATTCTGCTTAAAACTTCCCAACTGATTTTCACAGGCATAAGAATAAAATCCAAACTTCTTCCAAAGTTCCCAAACTTACAAAGCTCCCATAGCTCTTTGTGACTGGGCAGTACCAAAGCCTCTGACCTTCCAGGGGTCGCACTCCACCCCCTGGACAGTTGGCCTTCTTTTAGTTTGGGGGCCCATGTACCAGCTATTGCTCCCACCAAGATGCTTCCACCTCCAATTCAAATGGAGAGTCCTAATCACCATTCAGACCTACGTTTTCTCCAGGAAGCTTTCACTAGCCTCCCAGTCCAGAGGTAACACTGTGGCTTTGCCCAATGTGCCTTCCCGTGTTGATTTCCTCATTCAGTGTTTGAGTGTCCCCTTTGCAGAGATTTATTTACTTCTTTGCTATCTTCCCCATGAGAAGAAAGATCTTAACTATTTACTTCCAGGTTACCTTCCTGGTACCTAGAACAGTGCTTGGCACATAGAAGGTGCCCCAGAGGTACATGACAAATACATTTTCCAGTCAATCAATTGAAAAGCCCATGTTCCGGGTACTTTAAGATTGAGGCCTTCAGTTCCTTTTATTGGGAGAAAAACGAAAGAAGCATTTTAGTTGTCATTTTAAAATTTGACTCCAAAATTAGATAGTCTGCATCTAAAACTCAGCCTTATCTTTTTGTAGTAAATAATTTAATTCTTTAAGCCTCAGCAACTATTTTTTGAAAATATGACATAACCACAGGATACAGGTTTACAAAGATGAAAGGATTTAACAGATGTAAAGACCTTTTTTAATCTCTAAGATGTTATTGCTATGGTCTGAATGTATTTCCCTGAAATTCATGTGTTGGAAATTGAATCCTCAAATTCATGTGTGAATAGTATTCAGAGGTGGGTTTGGGGGAAATAATTAAGATTAGATGAAGTTACAAGTTGGAGCCCCTTGATGGCATCAGTGGCTTTCTAAGATGAGGAGTGATGCGAGCCTGCAGGCTGACTCTATCTCACCACGCGAGACCCCCACCACCTTACAAGGAGGCCCTCCCTGGACAACAGCACCTCAACACAGCACTTTTCAGCCTCCAGAACCACAAGTTAAGCAAACTTATCTGTTCATTATACACTACCTGTTCTCATGTACTTTGTTACAGGAATGGAAAAAAAAAACTCAACTAAAACAGTTATTTTAAATATTATCATTATTTTAATAAATTAGCATGTCACAAATATGTAAACAGAGTATCAAGAATTTATTTAAATTTGGCCTACAATAATAATTTCAATAGTAATTATATATAAAATTTATAAAATCCTTACCTTTTTATAACTGGATATTCTCTGACATATGTGCTCAATTCTTTCACTGCAAATGGCACTGAATTTACTCTGAAGGTCAGTAGGAATCACTTCGTTTAGAGAATTAAGGCTGGTACAGTTTTGTACAAAATGATCATCACTTTTAGCCAAGGCTTCAAGGATCTGTGGTGATAAACACACAATACAAATAAAACAGGGGGGAAAAAAACCTTCAAAAGTAGCCACATAAAATTTTCACAAGCCAGCACCGCAGGATGACTCCCCTGTACTCTCTTTCTCTTAGTAGCTCCCCAGGATTTTCATGTTCTGGGAGGAACTGTCAGTGAAGTGGTTTGATCTGTCTGTTTGGTATCTCAGGTTTCCCCTTCTGCTGAGTAGAAAAGCCTGTTTGGGGAGGCAAATGGTCTTCAAAGACCCCCTGCCGGATCAGTCAGTCTGCTCTGATGTGGGAACCTCTCTTATAGTTTAGTCAGAGTCACTCACAACATTTTTTTCTCCTCAATTTGGTGGTAGAACAAAAATAAATACAGCAAAGCAATAATGTCCTTACTTGTCACTGACAGTCCAAGCATGGAGAGTGCAGCTAAAGGCTCTCTGAGGGCACGAATAAATGAAACGTTAACTTGGTAAAGTATACATTAATGTTTATGTGGCATCTGGGCTGTAACTATAAAAGCACCAGACAAAAGCATTCATATAATGTTTTCAATTAGCAGATCTTTTTCATTTTGAATTTACTGTAAAGCTACACTTGTATGTATGTGTTAGATCACTAAGACTGTCTAATGAGTTTAAAAGTATGTGGTATATTTAAAGGTAAATCTATGACTGTTAGAGATCATGAGGTTTGATCATACCCTTAGCTAATATTGTTATAATACTCCATGAGTCATAAAATGAGTTGTTAGATTACTTTTGCTCTTTTATCATCTCCACATCCCTGTTACACTGAATACAGAGTATGAATTTTTTGTTTAATCACTAGTCTAGAAAGTAGAGCTGGTTTTATCATTAGCAGTGTGCTCCTGGCTAATTTCTTAACTCCTTTGATGGCCTTCATATATAAAATGGAAACTATATTTGCAGTATAAGCTTATAGTTATCATATATAGAACAATCCATGTAATTTTGCAAACCTGAAATAGATGGAAAATGAGATAAAGTAATTATCATAACCTGGTTCCCAACTCTTGCATGGAGCTTATTAATTGTATAAGGTAGTTGGGAAAGGATTACATTTTAGAAATACATATTTTTACATGTATTTGATATTAAAATATCAACCTTATATTGATATTTTATATTAACATATATAAAAAGGACAATATCATCACAATGGTGAATTTCTTAAGTTGACCTTTGAATATTTATATAAAAAAGTAATTATTATAAAAATGGTTCATTTGGATCTCTACATTATTTTCTCCCATTAACATTTTTAAAATGCATTAAGCCTGACATGGTAGCACACATATTTAATCCTAGTATTTGGAAGGCTGAGGCAGGAGGATCATGGATTTGAAACCAGTCTCAAAACAACTTAGTGAGGCTCTCAACAACTTAATGAGACCCTATTTCCCAATTAAAAATAAAATAGGGCTGGGGGTTATAACTTGGAGAACTTGAACCCCTAGGTTCAATCCCTAGACCACAATAAAAAATGAATAAATAAATATCCATGTAAATGATGGTAACTATCTCAACTATACATCTTTGAAACAAGAATTAAAATGAAGAATCAAAGGTAGGGGGGTTATGTCTCATTTTTCTCACTTACAAAATCTAAATTCTCACAGGATTATATAAAATCAGAATGAAACTGTAGAGCCCAGGCCCGTGGGGGGCACAGGAGGAGTTTGACTTATCTTCAGAAGGGTCATGAAAAGAGCACTGAGTCACATGTTTTGTCCATTTGGACATAAACTCCTTCCCTTGCTCACCTTTCTTACTTTTTTCCTAAAGAACATATGGTGAAGTGCTTCACAAATAAGACTTGCAGGGATGTCCAATCTCTAATTTGAAATTTCTTAAAATATACTTAACAAATTGATGTACTGATCAGGAAATAATGTACATTAAAAACACCTCCTGTCACTAAAATGATCTGAAATGGATTCATGGTACTGAATTTTCAGATGCAACAAACTTAATGAGTGCAGGAAAGCCCTTGCCACATCAGCCAACCCTCCCCTGGGGAGGAATCCCATCTGACTTTACTCAGTGATCCAAAAGGATCAATCAAAGGAAGACTGTGCGTACCCTGAGTAACAGAGGGGAGAAAAGAAAAGGAAATAGAATGGCTGACAGCTGTAACACTGACAGCCGTTCCTTTTTTTTTTTTTTTTTTTTTTTTTTTTATCTAGAAGAAAGACCCACGCTGTGGCAGGGCCACTCCTACCTTCCTACCTTAGCGGTTAGGCTGAAGAACCCTTTGGGCTCGATCATCTTCTCCACCACGTTGCACTTTATCCCAGCCGTGCTGTCGTACTCATACACCACCCCATATTCCAGGTGGACGTTGTCCACCGTCAGACTCACGTGCTCCTTCTTCCCATCGATGATGGCCATGGTGTTGAACTTGTCGATGACCTCTGGAATACAGAATGCCTAAATCCAGCAAATTCATGAAGGATTTGCTCATTACCTCAAAAAGCTTTGACTTTCTGAATAATTTTTAAAGTATTCTTTAAAGGATGGCTAAAACTGCTGTGCTAATAACAAAAGAAGCATCTATTCTTGTTAACATAGAATAAAAACATATTTTTAAAAAGCAAATTGTTGAACGTTCCAAATCTTACCACTTTACTATGACTAGTTTCATCTGTATGTCCGTTTTGACCTGTGGACCACATGTATACTTATTGAGAGAAATATAAATACTATAAATGTGATTTCTTTTTTTTTATTAGAAGATTATATGACTTAAAAGTCAAGATTTCTAAAACTGTCTTAAATACTGGATGAGTATTTTCCCAATGTAGGAAAAAAGGACACACATATAAAGGAAAATATTGAAAGAGATGCAGGAGTCATTTCTGCAGCACAGACGGAGGGTGCCTGAACATCCCCAAGAAGCATCTTGCAGAGAGCTCATTGAGAATACTCACTATTGTTCCCTCTACTAAGATTTCCATCCAGAAGGCCTGCCTATAGATTTTTAGCCTACAATCAGTCAGCTAGTGGAAAAATACTTAAAATGTCAAGCAAGAAACTTCTGGGAGACCCAGTAATAAATATTAAGTAAGTAAAAATAGAATATTACCTTCTTGAAAACCTCAAAGTCCCAGCATAGAACAGTAATCTATAAAATATTAAATAGGCTAAAGCAGAATATTGGCTTACCTTAAATTAATTAAGCCCCAGAATAGCTGGAAATCAATTTCTAACTATCACATCAACCAATCTACCTTTCAGTGTGGTACCAAGGTGGATTTATTCCAAATGGGGAGTAAAAACCTCAGGATGAGTCCTGTGGCTTGTCCTATTTGGGGTTAATAATATTGTCTTGTCATAAAAACATTACTGCTTCAATGAAGTTCTGATATTTCTGATATTGCAGATAGGCTGAATAGGATCCAAAGCAGCAGCCTTCCAGAAGTAGAGAGAAAAGAGCTTTCCCTGGGTACTCGTTATATGATTAGTATATTCAGATGTTATGAATATATATATATATATATATATATATATATATATATACACATATGTATATATTCAATCTTTGGGCCCTATTCCCAACAAGGAGCTTCTAACATCATTGTAACTAACTGAATGATGGATAAAATAAAGATGTCTTTGGCCCCTAGATGGTTTTGAGATGGGAGCTGGTATCAGAAGAACCAACCAAGTGACTTAGAGGTTGGAACTTCAGTTCTGCCCCAGACCTCTGAGGGGAGAGAGACGTTAGAGGTTAAGTTCAATTGCCAACAGCCAATGATTTAGTCAGTTGGGTTACATAATGGAACCTCCATAGAAGTCCTTGAAAATGATAAGGATTGAAGAGCTTCCAAGTCAGTAACACATCCATGTATCAGGAAGGGGAGGGGGGCACTCCAACTCCATGGGAGAGACCCGTCCAGACCTCGCCTGTGTACCTCTTTCAATATCCTTTATGATAAACCAGTGACAGTAGGAGGCAAAGTATCTTACTGAGTTCTATGAATCACTCTAGCAAATTATTGGATCCAAGGAGAGAGTGTGGGAATCCCCTGAACTTAAAACCAGTTGGTTAAAAATACAGGTGAAACCTGGGACTTGCAACAAGCATTGGAAGTAAGGGCAGTCTTTGTGGGACTGAGCCCTTAATGAGCAGTCTGTCCTAACTCCCAACAGCTAGTGTTAGACCTAAATTATAGAATACCCAGCTGATGTCTGGAGAGTAGAATTGCTTGGTGTGTGTGTGTGGGGGGAATCACACATATGCTGTCAGAAGTGTTGTCAGTAAAAACTCCTCAGAATAGGGAATTCTCCAGCTGTACTGGTTTGAAAGAACCTAATGGTATAATAAAAATGTCCAGAGATACCCACCAGTAATGAGCAGAAGACACCAGGAAAATGTAGGAGACAATGTAAGGACTTCAGTGAAAAAAGAAGTTCTAAAATGAAAATTTGAGGTATTTTCAGATGCAGACATAATGTAATTTCCTCAATTGCTTTTATAAAAGAAGCCACTGAATATGGCCATTTGTTGGATTGATGCATCAGGAAAACAGGAATAGCAGAAGTCTTTATGAAATGATTCTCTCTCTCTCTCACATTCTCTCTCTTTACATTATTAGTGTGCCTCTTTTTATACTGTTAATACTAGAATACGATAAAAGCTACTTAAATCAAGAAAATATTTTTAAAAGAACTATGGGCCTTCAAGACCAGGGCTTCTACATTTTAATGTGCATACAAATCAGATCTCGTCAACATGGAGATTCTGATTCAGCTGATCCAGGGTGGGGTTGAGGTTCTGCATTTCTATCTAGCTCCCAGTGATGCTGACTCAACTGGTCTGTGAACAACACTGGAATAGCAAAATCTAAGCAGCATTCAATTTAAAATAAGGAAACATAACATAATTTGAGTTTGAATCCTCACTCTACTACTTAACTAGCTGGGTAAGGCCTTAAACCTACATAGGCCTCAATTTCTTCTCCTTTAAGAAGAAAGTGGTAATAAAATGATATTTTTCTGTTTTGATTATTACTTGAAATAACCCATGTAAAACACTTAAAAAGTGCCTACTGATCAGAATATAGCTATTACATGTCAGCTATTAGCTATCACTACTTATGTATTTGACATGACATTGATTTGGTGATAATGGCTTAAGATAAAAAGTCAGCCTTGAACATGGAAGACCTTCATAGCCAGTGGAAGAGAACCCCATAAGCAAATGAGGAAAAGAAGGAACCTACCTTCTACTTTGCAGTCAAAAGCATCCCCCGCTTCATCTCCAGGAGGCTTGGAGTTAGATTTTTGGAGGTCCTCTTGTGCACTCTCAATGCTGTTATAAACCCACTGTATAGAATCTTGCTGGAAACGAGGGGGAAAGAAACCTCAGTGATATTAGTACTTCCTAAAATCAAATCCACTTCATAAATCTGCCTTCAAAGGAGAGGTGGCAATCTTATTTACTCCTCTAGTTTGTTTAAAAATAATAAAATTCAAAAGGAAAAGAAAAATCAACATTAGAATGTAAAGTCAATAGCAATTTAAGGAACTGACTTTTTTCAAGCTTAATTTATCTCCCAAATATATGTTTTATGTAAATTTATCTCCCAAAGATGTGTTCCAAAGATAAGTTTTTTAAATAGGATGTGTTTCTCAAATGCCTTACTTATATGCTTCAAGTATATCTTAAAATGAGTTAAAAATTAGATCTTAAAATGGGCAAGTGTTAGGTGAACATTTTTTATGAATCAATTACCTATAATTGTGCAAGCCACTTGAATGCCCTCCTCACAGTCACACGTATTTTAATACATTTAATGCTGTTTTGAATCAAACCAATATGAAAACTGGAAGAACATCTTTCATTTCATTGAGGCTCCAAGTCATGTAACTATCTTTTAATCCTTCTATGTCAAACATCACCATATACTTTAATTGAAACAGCAATTCCAATATTACTTAGAGAAACAAGAAAGATGAACCGGCTAACAAATATTTCAAAGGCGTCTTTGCTTCAAGGTTTATGCTTTTCCTAGATAAGATGATAAATCAAATCAAACTATTGCTGAAGTGTGATATAATACACAGTAACCCATTTTTTCTCTCATATCAGCTCCATAGTTGAATTTAATTACTATACTGCTATAAATCATTAAAATGACAGTTAAGCAGCTGGGAGTATAGTATAGCTCAGTGGTAGAGCCTTTGCTTTGCATGTGTAAGGCCCTAAACACAGAAACGAATACAAAAAGCTTGTGGCCACCACTGAGCCACACCCCCATTATCCACACCTTACGTAGTTTCTGACCCTGCACTTGACCCTGTGACTTGATTTGTCCAAAGGGACACTACTAGTAAGTGCCATCTAAGGTAGGGTTTATTCCTAGTAATAACTACTTCTGGAATCCAAACACCACAGAGCAAGGAAAATCCTGCTTAGTGACTGGAAACAGAAGCCAAGCAGAGGCACTCTGGAGGACCAGTATGTGAGGCAGGAGGCAGGAAAGAGGCACATCCACTGAATGCAGCCATGTTAGGACTGCTTAGGAACCACCAGCCGGCCAAATCAAGAGAAATCATCAGTCACCGTTGCTTTAATCCACTAATGGTCTGTTTTGTGGTGACAGTATGTTACTGAGTGAAGTTTTCAGTTTGCTTTTCTTAATCACTTCACTGATCAATACTCCTCCAAGAAGGCAGGCAGGAAAAGTGAAAAGGAATGAAACTCAAATATTTCATTCTGCATACATTTGTGTTTTTGTTTTCAGTACTTGATATTGAACCCAGGAACAGTCTATCTCTGGGATATGCCATGAGTCCTTTATTTTTTTATTTTGAAATAGGCCTTGCTAAGTTGCTGAGGCTGGCCTTGAACCTGTGATCCTCCTATCTCAGCCTTCCAAGTATTGGGATTACAGACATGTGCCACACTGCCCAACTCAGTCTCAATACTTCTTAAAATTCTGCTAGAAAAAGGAAGGCTTGATAATTTCAAAAAAGACTTTTATTTTTTTAAAGGCAAAGATACTCTGCCAATTATTACAGTTCATTCCTTATAATAAAGACTTAACTTAATTTCTCTATGGAGATCTCTCAGGTTGTTGAAGCTAAAGAATGACATACGTATATCTGAAATCTTAGAAATGTAGCCCTATCTATAATGTACAGGATTATTTCCAGTGGGGAGTGACCAGATGCATTCAATTATATAGTTCAACAAATATTTATTGAGCGACTATCAACCAGAGTCTGTTAACTGCAATTTGCTATGTTAGTTTTGACCTTGTAGATAAACAAAATTGATCAGTTCTTTTCATGCAGGTTCCATATTTGGCAGCACATCACACTGGCCTATGAGGAAATAGCCATTCATCTTCCTGGTTTGAACACAGTTATATTTTTGAATCCAGAAAAGAGAATTTCACCATGCATAACATGAAAAAAAAAAAAAAAGCCTCTCCTTTAAAGTTCCTTCTGCATCTAGTTGATTATATTCCGATAAATTTTCTTATAGTTCAAGCCTCACATTTTCTTCGTGAGATAATTAAATTTTCTCATGAATTAAAATTCAAATATTATCATTCTGTGGGAGTTATGGATAAAACAATCATGGTTAAAAAATTTTAAATGGTAAGTACACTTTGGTCTTTTCTTTTAAAAACTAAACCAGTATTCTATATAAATGAATCCAAAATTCAGTCACAGGCTCTACAAAACCTACAATTTTTACTTTTCCACTTATCTTATAATAAGTAGTATATAACATATATATATTATATATAGACAGAGACATACAGTGATCATTTATATTCTAAAAAGATGACAAGAAAACAGTTCAAAAATTTGGATATTAATTTGATAAACTTTTATTAAAATGAATATGAAAATACCCAACTACTTTTTAAATAAGTAATAATACTGTAACAATAAAATGGAACCATTTAAGCACAGTTAACTGTAATTTAATGTGCAGATAAAAAGATAAAAGTCATTATGAGATGTATAGTTCTGTGCTTAAACTGGAACTTAGAACTGGAGACAGAAACATCTCTGGCCGTATCATAGGGCATCCCCTAAGTCTTCTATGCAGGTTTTCAATGGGATTCAGAGAAGCTGAAGAGCAGTTTACCTTCATTGGCCTCCTGTATTTCCTGCAGGCTGTGACGTGTGCAATGACACTGGCATGTGTCTCTTTGCTGACGTTGATTCCATTGACTTTGATAATACACTGTCCAGGGTGAAGGCCAGCTGCTGCAGCCACAGTTCCTTTAAACATAAATGGGATACAGAATGGGAGAAGACCTTTGCCAGCGGTTCCTCTGATAGATGACTAATATCTAAAATATGCAAAGTACTTGAATTAAACAGACACTTAATAAAAGAAGAAATAAATACAAGTGGCCAATAAATACATGAAAAATATTCAACATCATTAACAATCAAGGAGATGTAAATCAAAACTACACTGAGATTCCATCTGACCCCAATCAGAATTGCAATCCTCAAGAAGTCAAACAACAATATATGCTGGCACAGATGTGGGAAAATAGGAACCCTTCTACATTGTTGATAGGATTGCAAATTAGTGCAGTCACTATAGAGATATGTGTGGAGATTCCTCAGAAAACTGATCTGGCTATACCATTCCTGGGTATATTTCCAAAGGGATTGAAATCAGAAAATCATATTAATATATGCATATCCATGTTTATAGCAGCACAATTCACAACAGCCAAACTATGGAACCAACCTAAGTGTCCATCAACAGATGAATAGATTATAAGGTTATGGGATAAACACAACGGAATTCTACTCAGCAATAAAGGAGAACAAAATTATGTCGTTTGCAAAAAAAAAATGGATGGACCTGGAGAACATTATGTTAAGTGAGATTAGCCAATCACAGAAAATGAAGGGTCATATGTTTTCTTTCATATGCGGAAGCTAGGGAATAATTGGTATACCAGAGGGACTTCGGATAATGGAAGAGAAACCTCAGTGGAGCCAGGAAGGTGGATTAGGGCAAGTGGGGGGAGGAGGGTTAGGAGGGAGAATAAGGGAAGGAGATGCTTTCATTGACAATGTATAATATGTGAGAATACCAGCATCAATCTCCATACCCTGTTTGGAGAAGGGATAAGTGGAGAAGGACCTGGGGGAAATTTCACAAAATGCTGTGTGCATGTATGTCACTACCACTGTGAACTACATTGTGATGTGAGACTATAATGCACCAATAAAAATATTTAAAAACCAATAATGGGAAAATTGCCAAAAATGAATTTTAGGAATAAGACTCATCATTATCATAGGTAGAGCAACAAAAGTAATTTTAAAATATAATAAAGGTATAGTTAGCATGTTCCTGATAAATTTGGTTCTGATAGCAATGCCCTTTCAACATATATCTGCCTTTTAACTCACCATTCAAAGTGTGATTAACAGCCTAGTACTTGGGAAGCTGAGACAGGAGGATAGCAGGTTCAAGGACAGCCTCAACAACTTAGTGAGGCTTTCAGCAACTTAGCGAGATCCTGTTTTCAAATAAAAAATAAAATAGAGCTGAGGGTATAGCCCAGAGGTAGAAGACTCCAGGTTTCCATCCCCAGTACTACAAATAAACAAAAAAGACTGAGACTAACAGAATACTGTCCCATCTCCCTAAGAATTAGTTTGAAGGAATATTGCAAAATGACCTTTATAATGCTAATAAGTTATTTTCCCATTTAAATGGCTAGTCAATCTCATTATATATAGATATATAGATTATATATTAACTATAATACATATATATCAAGATTATATATATCAATACATATATACCAATCTCATTATACATACATATGTGTATATGTATATAATGGAAAAGTATAAAAGCCAGAAACATATGCCTTATTTATCTTTTTTTAGAAAATCCCTAAACATTGAAATAGAATTCACTTTCGTGTTTTAAAATGCTAACAATTTAATATGAATACAAAAAAGAAATTCCTAAGGAAAAAAGTAAAGTCAATTAACAACTCTGAGCAGATTGGATATTCTAAGAAAAATAAGAGTTCAAGACCAAGATAATTAGTAGAAAATAAAGCAGATAATGCCAACTGTCTTGTCACATTGTTTGCATATAAAGATTTAGTATAGGTTTAATTAGAGAAGTGGCATATCCTAACCAGTGAACTAAGAATTTTCTGAAACTTCCAATCAGTGCTATTGGATAGTCTAAACAAATTAACACTGAAAATGTATAATTAATATATACAAAGTGTAAATTCATCAAATGGTTGTAAAACATCATAAATATGTTAGAAAGGATGTCCTTTGTAAGCAATTACTTCCATAAAGGAATTATTAAACACTTTCAATAAAATGTATATTTAACAGCACATCTTTTCTTTTAAGACTTTTCAGTCCCCACTAAAATGCATTCCTAGAAACATTAAGTGGCTTTTCTGCATTGAACTGAGTCTTAGGGGAAAGAGGGACATTTCCAGCAGAAAGAATAGCCTGAAGAAACACACTGAGTAGAGGCATAATCTGGCCATTTGGCAGCACAGAAGCAGTTCTGCTGGTGTGAGCCTAGAATTGGGCAGGAAGGGGGTGGATAAGACTGGAGAACTGCGGGCATCCCCAAGGAGGAGTCTTTGTGGGTCTGATGTGATGTCCCAAGAGCCTGGACATACACAGAAGACTCTGAGGCCCTGAATTTGTTTATGAGGTAGGGAAAAAGAAGTCTATCTAGGGAGACAGAAGGCAATGCTGAGCATAAGAAGAGTGAACTAGCTCATGAAGCACACCTAAAAAGATTGCTGAGTAATAATACAGACTCAGTACAAGACCAGGCAGGGATCAGGAGCATTAATTTTATAACCATGATCATTTTGTCCAGCCACTCCAGAGGAAGAACAAACAAGGTGGTTAGGGCCATCCAAGTCTGATATCCAGTGGCCTGGACACAGCTATGGGATAAAGGCAGGAGGACTCGGCTGATGCCAGCAGCAGTGACTTGACTACAGTGACCCACCATCCCACTATGGAAACAGGCTGGGAAGAAAGTACTTTTTTTTTTCTATTTTGGTACTCTTTAAGGCACAATTTCATTATAAAAGGAAAACATCTTTTCATTTAACACACATCTGAGAGGGAAAATACAGGAGTATTTGTCTTTTACCTTCAGAACTAAAAAGCAAAGAATCAGATTTAGATCAACCCTATCACTAAGTCTCAGAGATAGAACTTTGCTGTGTAGATGACACTGAAATAGAGGAGCCAGTACAACTCGATTCACTCATGTTTTACTAATAACAATGTGAATTACTCCTTTTTTTATTCTTTTTTTTTGCTTAGTGAAATTGATAAATTTTATATCTCAATATTTCATCTGTTATCTTATATTTAATGAGGACTTAGAAAAGTTTTAAGTATCTATCTCTGTGTTTTAAAAATCTGAGTGAAAAGATGTTTGTGGTTTTGAGGAGCAGGGGAGAGGGCAAATTAATGAAGGAAACACTTCTACTGACTTTATGTGAAAATATCAGTGTCGATCTCAATATCCTGTATGGGGAAGGGGGAGTGGGGAGAAAGCCAGGGGGAAACTCACCAAGTGCTGTGTGCAAGTGCGTTACTATCACTATAAACTACATTATGGGGTGAGACTATAATGCACCAATAAAAGTATAAAGTTTTTAAAAAAGAAATGATTCATCTTTATCATATATATGCACAATAATTAAAGCAATTTTGTAATCTAGTAAATGTCTAACTAGTATGTACTTGGTAAATTTGATTCTGATAGAAATGTCCTTTCAAATTTTCCCTAATGTTTGAGTTGATTATATTAAGAAGCTTCACATTTCTTAGCAATAAAAGGCATATATAAAGCCTGCCTTTGATAGATAGACACCTGGATTTTTATGCTTATAGAGACAGTTCTTGCTATAGCAGCCAGTTATTTACTATCTTTAGTACTCTAGATCTGTTATTCCCTTCAATTATTACCAGCGTCAGTATAAAATAAAAATACATCTAATGAGATGTGTCAATAGTTGATTTGTCTTTAAAAGAAGAATAAAATATAAAAAGTTTCTAGGCACTAAGATTATTCAATTTAAAATGAATTTTATGATCGATTTATCCATGATTCATAGATATACTTGAAGGAATTATATAACAATAGGCTAAAAAGCTCATAGATAACTCTGACACCTGAAAACTCACATCTTTGAATTACCAAAAATGGAATTATATGGAGTCAAGTAAAACGCAAATAAACAACTGTTCAATCATTATATACTTTTGGTAAACTCAAGCATACAGAAAAGAGAGACTAAGGTGCTGTTCTATTATCAAATTTTTATCAATAATACATTTTTAAGAATTTTTATATTGTTTCCATAATATACAATCACCTAGTTAATAGAGTGAAAATAAGATTCACAATAAAATTCACGACAGCATGATTATGCATACTTTAAACATATTCTAAAAGGAATATCCAAAACCTTCTGGAAAGCTATTTACCACACAAGGTGAATTTCTTACCTCTTCCTACTGCATGCACAACAGAAGGGCCAAATCCTCGGATCTGGAATCCAAGCCCATCAGCTGAATCTGGGATTTTCACTGTCCTAAAATCAATGAGAAAATAAGTCAAGATGAATTTCAAAGGCCACAACTGGTTAAAATGATACTCATTTACATTTGCTCATTATTTCAATAAATACTTAGGGAGGTACTACCATATGAAAGACCTGCACTAGAAGCCCTTGGAGACACGCACAGTCCTGACCCTCACAAAGGTACGTTAATAAGCACGCTTTTGAACATTTCTAAACTGAGCACAGTACGTCCTAAACAAGGAGCAGTCTCTGAGGGCAGACACACCTAGCTGTGAAAGCTCAATCAGTCACTCCGTAGTTAGTTACCTCAGATAAGCTCCTTAACTTCTGTGACAGAGTTTCACAGACACTGCACAGAAAGATAATGCTATTAAACCTTATTTTGCAGGATGTGTGTGAGGATTAAAAGACATTCTGTTGGTAAACTTCCCTGGATGGTACTATGACCTAAGTAGCACTGAATAGAATGGAAACTTCTCTTGTTACTATTAAAAAAAAAAAGAATACTTTGTAAAACTTCTTTATGAAGATCAATATAAAAGAAACACAAAGTTAATACATTTCTACCTGTTGGGAACTTCATCAAAGAACACCAACAAAGAACCAGTTATGTGTGCATGTATGCCTTTACCAGCTTGTACCTAACAAAGATGTATGATTACAATACACCAATAAAAAAAATTAAAAAATAAAGAACAGAGCTGTCAAACACTACATCCAAATAATTTAAGAATATAATCAACTTTAGCATTTATGCAGTGAAATTCTAAAATAACAATACATCGAACGGTAAACTGTATAAGAAAAACACTATATCCACCAAATCCACAGAGAAAAGAAGATGCAGGGATGGAGAACACGAGTCAGCTGACATAGAAACCAGTGAAGGAGGTTCAATTTGTCACTAATGCATGAGACGCTTCACAGGAGGAAGCCAGAAATCAGATAGCAACAAAGAAAAGTAGAGAGCACTAGATAAGATGAAACATCAGAACAATAAAAAGGAGTATAATAAATAGCAGTAGAGGGCAAAACCAAGTGAAAACACTGCAATAAATTTTGATAGATAGCTTTCGATGCCCAAGAAACTACACTGTTTTCCAAAAAAAATGAATTCATCATGAAATAAGTGTCAGCAGAGTTTCAAGGGCAGCTTGGACAGAGTGTGAAGTTAGGGACAGCTGCTGGAGGCAGCGCCCAGAACACTTGAGAAAGCCAAAGACTGCACTTAGGCCTGATTGGCCCACAACCTCACATGTAACCCCGACAGGCATTTGGTATTCTGCTCTAGGAAAACTTGAAAGTACTATTATAAATGAAGTTATCCACTACAAAGTGGTTTTTTTCTTTATATATGTGCAACAGAGATCAGGGAATTAATACACCTTTTATCCCTAATTACTTTTTGGTGTATAGGCTATATCCATTTCCTTTAAATAGCACAGTTACTAGTGTCTGTTAAAGATACACAGTGAATTTTCAGTTTGCTCAAAATGAAAGATAACTAAGAGAAATATTTATTCTGGTGAGCATGAAAAAAAGGCAGTTCAAGCTTCTATATATTACGAATGAGAGTTCACTTTTGCTGAAATAATTTAGAGTTTGCAGCACGATGAAGTACTGTTGCCGTCAGATTATGCAGAATTCATAGCGGTCTCTCAACTACTGCTATGAAAGATTGACCCTATTCTAATCTTCAAGAAGATGATTACATTTTGTTAGCAAAAAAATGTATAAAATATCATGAGATCTGCTTTTGGGGGAAATGCTGGAATTCTCCTAATAAAATGATTTTCAGAGGAAATATTTCCCTAGTGGGAATACTATATTGTCTATTAAAAAGGATTAAATCTCTACATGAGGAATGTTCTATTTCCTGTAGAAAATGAGTATGCTAAATTATCTGCTATCAAGCCTTTTGAAAAATTCCTTGATGTTATCTAGTGTAAAATAAGAAAATTTTGTTGTATTTACTTCTCATATTTTTGCCTTTTCCCATCCAAACAGGATACTACTTAAATTACAAGAAGCTATTTTAAGATAACATAAGAGTGTTACACAAAAACTTCCAAGCAGTTCCCCTGAGTTCTCACGACCTCTGTATCTGAATTGCAGATGAACCCAGGGTCCCAGGATGCTCTGGGAGCCCCAGGTAGGAGAAGGTCACGTGATGGAGAGGGCAGAGGTCTCCCACCTCTATCCCAAGACCCTTCCTTTGTACTTTACATGAGTGAGAAATAAATATGCACTCTGTTGAGACTCTGAGTGTCATCTGTTTACACCACAACACAAACAGCCCACTGGAGCAGGTTCTCGTGTGAACTTTCTGAGAGAGGTCATCTGTTCTAGTATATCAGAGAAATCACAGGAGGGAAACCTGTGTTGTTACATTTTATTCTTAGTTCAACTCACAGAAATACCAAGAAAATCATGGAGAGAAACTACAAGGACTGGGGAACGCATTATTAGGCAGGGATACCTCACTCAACACTGATAAGAAAGTAAACATTTAATGTGTCAACAAAACATTTGATGCTATTTTTCAAATAGAAATCAAACCGAATAGACATTTCTGAAAAGAAAAATACAAATGGCTAATAAATATATGAAAAAATGTTTGACATCATTAGCAATCAGGGAAATGCAAATCAAAACGACACTGGGATTCCATCTAACTCCATTTAACATGGGAATCATCAAGAATGCAAACAATAATAAATGCTAGCAAGAATGCAGGGAAACAGAAACTCATATACATTGATGGTAGGACTGCAAACTAGTACAACAACTACAGAGAACAGTATGGAAGTTCCTCAGAAGACTAGCAATGGAATCTCCATAGGTGCCAACTGTAGCACACCTCTATATTTTTCCAAAGGAATTAAAGTCAGAACACAATAATTATACATGCATATTCATGTTTATAGCAGGACAAATCACAACAGCCAAATTATGGAACCAATCTAGGTGTTCATGAACAAATGATTAAAAAATGTGGTGTAGATAGATAGATAGATAATGTAATTTTATTCCACCATAAAGAACAAAATTATGTCATTTGCAGAAAATGGATGGAACTAGAGAATATTATGTTAAGTGAGATTAACCAGTCTCAAAAGTCTCAAAAGAGTTGTATGTTTTCTCTCCTATGTGGAGATTAGAGAGAAAATAGGAAACACAAGATAAATGAGAGAGACCAGTAGAAGAGAATAAGGGGGAGAGAGGTGGGGAGGAGAAAAGGAAGAATTGATGAAAGAAATTGTTCAAATTACACTGTGCCCATGTATGACAGTATCACTACCAATGCCGCTATTATGTATGGGGAAGGGTCAGAGCGGGGTGGGACCTAAAGGGAAACTCACCAAAACCTGTGGACATTTGTATGTATGACTTTGAACCACACTGTGATGTATAATTACAATGCACCAATAAAACTAGGCATGCTCCTGCCCATCTTGTGGATGAGGGCATTGAAGTGACACATTTAGATGGCAAATGGAGGAAGAAAGGCTTGAACCTCTGTTCCAACATTTGGAAGACTGTGCAGCCACCAAGTTCAAAACTAAACAAACAGGGCAAGTCTTCCATCCTTGAATTAGTGCTGGATGAGTAGAGTTGGGACCTGGGCCTTCTGACCCTTCCCTCAGGTTGGCTACACAGTTGTCTGACTGTTGAAATGTTTATGTCAGTGAACCTGTCCATAGTTGTGGGGTTAAGTCAGGGGCCATAGGGAAGTCCTTTACTGTTCACTAATGATTGCTTTGGAACGCTGTTCTCTTACTCTTTCAGTCTGTCCTCCCCCTTTTAAAGGCCCTCAAGGTGTCAGGAAATAGGCAACTGGGATAGCCTTGTCCTAGGCTGGGCTGGATAAAGGAGGAGGAAAAGATCACAATGGCTTTAGAGGGAAGACACCATTGTGGTTCTTTGCTGCCCTCTAGCCTAGTCTTCCTAAATTACTAATTTTAAGTAAGGAGCCGCACTCACTCTTTTACATCACATGGCAAATTGCTGGTGGGAGCTAAGGCATCCCACCACCTCAGTGACAATACTGCCATGAAAAAGCTTACGAGGGAGAATCTGGTCCATCATACTCACTTTGATTCGGATAAACCATGCACAGTGCACCCAGCTATTCCTGAATGTATACATATATTACATATAAAATATATAAAATAAAACATATTTTATTTATGTATTTTACTTATTGTATATATTTTATATATAATATATAATACATATATTATATATGCAAATATACATAAAATATTTATTTACAACATACAAAATATATACAAATATAATTATATGCAAATATAAATATATGTTTTATATATGCAAATGTATAGAATGCAAATATATATGACATATATGTTTGCACATAAAATATATTTTAAAGCATGGAAGAATATTATATATACTAAAGTAATTACAGAAACTATGTTTTTAAAGTGATAACCTTCATTTATCTTAAAATTAGTGAAGTTGCCAATTACTATTAAAAAAGATATAAACTTTAAGCAGTAATTCTGATATAACCAGAGTATTTCAAGACATTTCATCGAGTAATTTATGTGTATTATCTCAATTAATTGGTGAAACTACTTGTGGTTGTGGCAGATCTGATAAGGGAATGCTACAGAATTAATAAAAATGATTTAAAAGAAAAGCCACTGAATATGCCCATAATATGTTTTTAACAACAACAAAACAAACAGAACACAAAGCAGCATATATAGCATGGGCCTACTCTGAATTTATTTGATTGTGTATATGTGCATCAATATTTAGAAAATCACTAATACTGAATTTCAAAATGGTACTGAGCCGGGCGTGGTGGCGCATGCTTGTAATCCCAGCATTCGGGAGGCTGAGACTGGAGGATCCGGGTTCGCGGCCAGCCTCAGCTATCTAGTGAGGCACTCCGCAACTTAGTGAGACTCGGTTTCAAAATAAAGAATAAAAAATAGGGCTGAGGGTATATCTCGGAGGTAGAATGCCCCTGAGTTCAATCCCCAGTACTGCAAAAAAACAACAACAACAACAACAAAAACAAAAAACAATGGTACTTACAGGAAATAAGATTATATGAAAAATGTCTTTCTTTAAAAAAATCAAATCGTACTCTAAGTTTTCCATAATAAACATGAATATTTTTATAAACATGATGAGATGATTTTTAAATGAAGCTATGTGACTCAAGTAGCAAGCTCTTATCATGATAAGCAAAGCAGTTTTTCCCATCACCTGAATACCAGTATTTTGGGAGGTTGGTGAGGTTTAAATGCTCTAAGAAGTGAGATTCTTAAGTCTAAACATTTGCTTAGTTAACATTTCTATTTCAGTAATCAACGTATAATTTTCTTAAATTTCACAAAATTCACGCAACTTACTCCCTTGGCTTTGTGCTCACAAGAACTCGTAGAGGCTTTCTGCTGTTTAAGCATGATTTCAGGAAGCAATCCACTTCATTGAAAGGTCTCATAAAAACTAGGTCACCATTGATAGCAAAAATCTTCTTCCCAACTTCCATGCCAGCCATCTAGGAGAAAAATTGTAAAAATATTTCAAAGGATAATTTAATAAAGAATCTTAGGTTATCACAAAATTAGAATCTGAAAAGATGTCAAGCTTATAGATTTTGATATGTTAAATACCTCTGCAATGTGTTTATACAAATTTGCATAACAGAACTATGGAGGAAAAAATACAATCATTCTCTTTAGCCTAGTTTTAAACTTGATTAAACAGCTTTACTGAAATTCTCCACAATTTCTCCTTGACTTCACAATGTATGCCTCTTTGACCACTTTTTTTTTTCCCTGATACACTATTACATACATTTTTATTTCATTCTTTAAATAACAAACCACAGATTAAACTTTGTTTTTACTGTGTTTTCCATCTATATCCAGTTAACTAAGAGAATTACTTACACACACACACACACACACACACACACACACACACACACACAATCAATGACACCTGATATGCATTAGCACAAGTGACTCCAGGGCAGAGAGGAATGGCCTGGAATCCAAGTGAAAGAGCTCCAATAAGCAGGAAGACATTAGCCCTCCATGCCAACCAGATGATTTTCTTAACCAACCCTACTGCCTATAATCCCTGCTGTTTGGGCCACCCGGGAGGGGCACTGTGATCAATGGCATAGGCAGATGAAGCTGTGCTGTACGAGCATCCTGGAATATACCTGGGAAAAACATCTTCTCACATAAAATTACTAACTGTGGGCATTTGCTGGACATGTCCTCTAGCACAGTATGAATGGACCAGAGTTATTTTGTTTAAAATTAGTGTGCTGTACACAAGACTTTATCTTGCAAGAATTTGTGTTTTGGTGAAAGACAGAGACTTTGAACATTTAGCAGATAAGAGGATGGGTGACAAGTTATCATTAACTCCCTTCCTTCCTTCCTGTACTGGGAATTGAACCCAGGGACATTCTACTTCTGAGCTACACCCCAAGCCGAGCCCTATTTTATTTTTAGTATTTGAAACATGGTTTCACTAAATTCACAGAGTTGCTGAGACTGGCTATGAACTTGCCATCCTCCTGTCTCAGCCTTTCAAGTTCTGGGATTACAGGTGTGTGTGCCACCACACCCATGACACTAACTTTAAATAGACTTAAAGTTAAAGGTTTTACTTCATTATTTCTCATGTTCTTTATTAAAGATATGGATATTTAGATTCTTGCTTGAGAATTAAGTGTCTCATTAGCCAGGTAGCAAGGCGAGGTACTTTAAACCTGATGTACTTGGGATACAGCAATGGGAAGTAGGCTCCATAAAGGCAGGACATATTGTCTGTTTTATTTATTTCTGAATTTCCAGAGTCTAGCACATTGTTCAGCATAGAACAGCTATTAAATAAATATATTTGAATAAAGAAGTAAATGATTAGGAGATTCCTCTGTTTAAAAAGTTGGTGAAATGGGAGACTGTCAATCAGTATTAATTCAGTGAGAAAATGAATCAAAGCATGTGCTTTACGGATGGAAGATATTTTCATAGAAAAGACCAAGGTTGCAGGAAAACAGAAGACTCATTCCTTGATTGAAAAGAAGAGCCATCTGGCATACAGGGTACTGTCAGTCACACGAAAGCATTCTCCATTAGGTTCCAGTTGGAATCTATGATTAGGGAGGCTCCTAGGACCCAGGAGGAGATGCTTGGCCTTTCATGAGGTCAAGAAGTTCAGATCTCTAGATCCCTAAAAACCCCACCTCCCCACCCCAATTATCTCTGAGTACCCCGACATGAGCTCAGCTGTCACAAATCCTAAGGGTACTGAGAGTAAAATCCTCCAGAGACACTGTCTTCAATAATGATATTTAAAGCTTGATTTCAATTTCTTGAGAACTTTTATGTTTGTTTATTGTGACAACAAATTTAAATAAAAATGCTAATTTACATTACCTCAGCATTAGACCCCTTTTCTACCAATTTTATTATTGGAACTTTATTTTTGTCTTCTAGCCCAAAGCCATAGCTGCCTTCATTAGATTTAATCTGAAATGCAAAATATTAACATTATTGATAGAGCAACTATGAAAATAACTTACAAATAAAACAATGAAGTAATGAGAACTACCACAAATATGCTTACACACCGACTAATGACTAATCAAGCAGAAAATTTGCATAACATAATAATAAACTTACCAATAACGATTTAGCTATAACATTTTCCACAACTTTTAAATCATGTTTCATGAGTCGATGTTTCATATTTGACCCTTCCATTTCTTCATCCGAAAAAAAACGGAAAAGTAAGGGTTCATCTTTGAATTCACTTTTCTCAAGGACTACAGAAATAGAGAGGGATTGAAATTGTTTCAATTAATCCAAACTCACTTCGCACGCCAGTAAACATTCAGTAAATAAATCTGCCCATCACCTCAACTTCATATTTCTAGGACAAGTTTTTTGTTTTTTGTTTTTTTTTTTTTTTTTTTGCGGTACTGGGGATTGAACCCGGGGGCATTCTACCTCCGAGCTATACCCCCAGCCCTAGTTTTTATTCTTTATTTTGAAACCAAGTCTCACTAAGTTGCAGAGTGCCTCACTAGGTAGCTGAGGCTGGCCGCGAACCCAGATCCTCTGGTCTCAGCCTCCCGAATGCTGGGATTACAAGCATGTGCCACCACGCCCAGCTTCTAGGACAAGTTAAATCCACAAATATCCCTTGGATTTTTTGTTATTTCTTTCTATAATTTCAAGCCAATGTTTTCTCTAAATTACTGTTACCTAAAGGATTTTGGATTTTTAAAATAAGTATTTTTTCAATGTCATTTTTTTTGTACTTAACCAAGCCTGCTATTAGCCCAATTAAAATCCGAATTTAAGTAAAAGATTATAATGAGTCCTCAAATGGATGGAATTCAAACTTACAGTGTTTTCAACCCACAGCAAACCTTTTGAGCATGTTTTCAATATCCTGCACAATTATGGGAAAATTCAAATGGGAGAAGTGTTGCCCTCTCTGTGAGCAATTCCCATTGCATCATTTTTATTCTATCACTTCTGACCAGAAACATGTTCTCTGAGTAAAATGTGATTTTAGTTTCCATGAATTCCTAGTTCTGTTCTGTTTAAAAGCAATATTCTCAAATAACTTTATTTCTGCCAAGGTCAGTTTTCTCCTAGTATTTTTCCCCAAAGCCCCTAAGATCCCTGGCATGCACTGATGATAGGTTTATGTTTTGTTAGCCTTGTTTAAACCAGGGCTAAATACTGATGGGAGAATGTGTATTGAGTGAAATTTGATCAGCTGTCAAAATGCTTCAGAAGACTGATCTTCTCTGTTTCTAATTCATCTCTCCTTAGTACCTTGAAACACATTTGTTGGGACAGGTAGATTCACAGAGACAGGAGCTACAGGGAAGACAGTGTTCCCCCACACAGCAGAAAGAGGCTTTGTGATGAATCAGTTCAGGTCTAGGACCTACTGGGTGCGATCATGAGAAAGTTACTTAACTGCTCCAAGCCTCAGCTTCCTCATCTGCAAAATGAGGGCAGTAACATCTTTATAATGTTGTATCAAACTAAACTGAGGTCATACATGTAAATAACTTGGCATGTTATGAGCAATCCAATAAGACAGCTATTTTATTTCATTATTTTTACAAACTTTCAATAAATAATTGTTGACTAGATGGATGGATTCTATTGGTCTTTGGATGGGAGACTGACTGGCAGCGACAATAAACAAACACAACTATCAGCCAGATAGTCAAAGTCAACACGAGCCACAGGCGACAATAGGAATGAGACATAGCTTAAATTAAGTATTGCCCATGTGATCCTTCACCAAACAACCAAACAACCCATCAAAAGAAGCCAGAGAGGGCACTGAAACACCCAGGCACATACTTTTGTAGGGATAATGTTTGTTGTAACTCAGTACTTTACAATAAATTCTTAGATAAAATTACTGCTTGCTGATGCTTAAAGTTGAAGAGAAAAATAAATTAAAAATTCGAAGGTTTTTGATGTTAAATTTTAGTTCCCTAAAATGTTGTAATATCTTCCATCCAATAGTTTGTTCTTCAGGGACAGATATTTGTCATAACTCATGCAGTGATCTAGATGAAGGGAGATGGGACAGAATTACTCAACAAATACAAGATAGCCAAGGATGCTCTCACAGGGTATGGTGACACACACCTGTACTCCTGGTATTTGGGAGGCTGAGTAAGGAGGGTTGCAGGTTTGAGGCCAGCCTCAACAATTTAACAAGGCCCTCAGCAACTTAGCAAGACCATTTCAAAATAAAAAATAAAATAGGGCTAGGGGTGTATCTCTGAGATAGAATGCCCCTGGGTTCAGTCCTCAAAAAGTCACATGCAGGCACGCATGCATGTGTGAGCACACATACACACATACACATACACACACACACACACACACACACACACACACACAAAAGAATGCTCTAAAAACTGGTGTAACTTTTGCTATATTTCCTTCATCAAGGTGCAACAACCTTCTGAATGTAAATGGCAAACAAATACAACTGCAATCAAATATATGTTTATAAACATAATACATTAACAATTAAAAAGAGCATGTTTGAGTTCATGGATTGTATAACATGGTATTAATAAAGGGGGAAAAATTAAGTCTCATTACTTTGATAAATCCAAGAATTTGATTTAAAAACTCTTGTTTGGTGAACAAGAAAAAAGCAATCTCCAATGGCCAAAAGGAAACATTTTTCTTCCAGAGATCTATAATTTTTCTCTAAGGTAACTTTGAAAATATCTTTCCTCCAAAAGATAGTAAATGTTCCAAAAATATCTTTCCTCCAAAAAATAGTAAATGTTCAGCTATGCTCTCATTTAATCATTCTAATGTATGCTATCATTCAAAAAAATTATGAGTCTAATCTGAAATCAATTCAAAGAGATACATGAGCTTAAAAAAACCTTTGTGAGCCGGGCGTGGTGGCACACGCTTGTAATCCCAGCATTCGGGAGGCTGAGACCAGAGGATCTGGGTTCGCGGCCAACCTCAGCTACCTAGTGAGGCACTCTGCAACTTAGTGAGACTCGGTTTCAAAATAAAGAATAAAAAGTAGGGCTGGGGGTGTAGCTCGGGGGTAGAATGCCCCTGAGTTCAATCCCCAGTACCGCAAAAAAAAAAAAAAAA
>PVLC010007530.1:26747-62958 GCA_004027655.1 Graphiurus murinus | reverse complement strand
AAAAATAAAATACTTGGGGATAAACCTAACCAAGGAGATTAAAGACCTCTATAAGGAAAATTATAGAAAGATGAAGAAGGAAATTGATGAAGACCTTAGAAGATGGAAGGACCTCCCATGCTCTTGGATAGGCAGAATAAATATCATCAAAATGGCCATCCTCCCAAAACTGATCTACAAATTCAATGCAATACCCTTGGAGTCAATTCTAATTGATGCTAAGGAATGATTATATTTGTATAAAATACAAGAAAGTTTAATTAACCAATTATTTGTTGATTTCCAACAATAGTTGGTAAGCACTGTAAGGTTATTACTTTTAAAAGAAATTTCTTACCTTTCATAACCAAATAGTATATTCTTTTGTATCTGTTGTATTATAATTATACAAGCAAAAGAAAAACTTGTTGCTAAGTTAAAACATCATTTATTACTTACTAATAGTTGAAATGGAGTACTGGATTTAGTTGAGGAGTAGAGAAAGATGAAATTATTGATTAAAATGTAAGAGCTAATTTTCCCTAATTCATTAAGATAAGAGTTAATACATTAAAATCAAAAGGATGAAAACAAAGTTTGTGCTTTAATTAAAAAAAGAAACCCAAAAGTTTACTTTCTAAGACTATTGTTTTATTAATTAGCCAGGCAAAAGTAATAATTCGAGACTTAACTAATTAAGAAATGGTAAGAAATAGAAAGTTTAAAAGTCTTAGGCAAGTAAATATTTAAAATAGTTTTAAAGCCAAAACTTGAAAAAGTACACTAAAATGAGTATTCTTACTTATTAGTAGTGTCATTGTAAACTGGTATAACTCCTTGGGAAAATGATTTGAGTCATAAAAATAAATATCTCCTTTGACTTAGTAATCCTATTTCTGGGAATTGATCCAAAGAAAGTAATTCAAATGAAGGCAAATACTACTATAACACAAAAAATATTCAATATATCATGTTTTTAAAGAGTAAAACATGAGAAGATGATAAATATTCATAATTGAAAAATAAATAAATGATGGAACACTTATTAAATGGAATATTATGCTATCATTAAAAGAAATAGGAGATATTTAATAGCTTTAAGACTCATGGGAAATGTGTATCCTTCTTCAAGTTCAAGATAGCAGGCTGAAGATATATAATTATTTCTTTTCTCCCAAAAAAGTAATGGCAGAGGACTTCCTTTATGAAAACTCTGAGGAAAAGATGATTAAAGCACAGGCTTGAAATATTTATAGATTCCCAAACTTCTGGATTTCTACCCCTTTTTCAGAAAAAAAAAATTTTTGACTCAGTGCCCCTTGGGGCTTCCACCCCCCCTTATTTTTATTCAATGATTGTAATTATACTCAAGCTACTATTCCCACATTTAAAAATAGCCAAAGAAATCACTCCAATTTTGGACAAGGGATAAAGAAATGTAAAATATGTTATAAAAGACTATATTAATAAATAAATCAAGATGAATATAGTTAAAAAGTGCCAAGGACCAAGGAATGGAGGGAAAAGCTTATGAAATAAGTAGAATTTTCTGAAGAAGAAGAAGAAGAAGAAGAAGAAGAAGAAGAAGAAGAAGAAGAAGAAGAAGAAGAAGAAGAAAAAGAAGGAGGAGGAGGAGGAGGAGGAGGAGGAGGAGGAGGGAGAAGAAGAAAAAAGCAAGGATCTTTAAACTGAGCTTATTTGGCAACAAAAAAAGACCTGACACAGAGAAAGAACTTAATTTTAGCACACCAAAAATAAGGGATGTATCTTAAAGCTTCCAGATAGATAAAGGGTGAAATTCACATTAACTACAAAAGAAAACTCAGACTGATGTCCAGTTTCTGGTGTCTCATCAGCAACAGTTCTGAAGAAGGACTAGAAGTCAGCAGAACCTTGTGTCTATATTTTGAGGGCAAATCATTGAACCTGGGATTCTGTAATCTCAATATGAATCAATTAAGAAGGAAAGAAATAATGTATTTCACATGGGGTTGTAAATGGACCTAATATGGCAACAATATTAAAAAATTATGCTCCTCCCCCCAAAAATGGCAGCACCTACAGGAAACTTGAGAATATATAGACTCCTTTAACAGAAGTCAAATTAAAAAAAACAACAACAACAACAACAACAAAAACCCACCAGGAACACCAAATCAAATCAACCAGATTTGCCTACAGGTCATTTTTGGTTTATATTATACTGTCCATAGCCTAACTCTGAAATATTTAAGTGCATAGTCAACCAAATGAAACATCTAGAACTAAACTGTAAGTAGGATTCAAGTAATCATGGATATAACCTAACGAGAGGGAGAAAAAAAAATTCTTAATATCCAACAATTGAGTAAAAATAGAAGAAGAAATTTTTTAAAAAAGCCTCCAAGGAAATATTTTGAAGTGGAAATCCTGAAATAATGAGTATAATGATGATGATGATGAGTGTGTATTTGAGGAAGGTGAAGAGGTAGGCAGTTGTAGAACATTGAGTTTGATGTCTGTGCTGACACAGGGTAATGGAGAAGCATTATGCATTGGTACAAGGTCTTAAAGTAGAACTGCTCATGAAGTCATTGACCTCTGTATTATGCCAATAGATACATATTTATATTACAACAAATATATGTAGATACAGCTTTCTAGATAAGCATGTGGTCTGCTTCAGTAGGATTGTGAAATTATGAGGCCTTTCTCCTGCTTTCCTAGACTTTTTATTCTATGATTACAAAATTACATAATACGATGGCTCTATAATTAAAAATGGAACAAATTCTTCCAGAATTTAAAATAACTGACCAACATTAATTATCAAGTTTATCAGAACCACACCTGTTGTCTAGTGGGACTGCCAAGAAGCATTCTGAGACTGTGAAGATGCATCTGCTATCATGATTTGATAGAAGATCCTCTGAAATTCTACATTATAATGACATTACTCAGTTTTATGATCACCATGATGAAAAATGGGGTATTGGCTGGAGGTGGGTTGATCCCTGGAGCATCTTTGGTGCTAATGTGATGATTAAACACCTCCTCCTGCCCCTTTTCAACCACTAGAACTAGCAAGCCAATAGTGAGAAAATCATGTAATTTAAAAAATATATTAAAAATATACTAAAGCATATATCTCACACTAAAATGTCGCGGTCTTCAGCAAGATGAAGAAAAATCTGAAAATAAACCAAGTCTCCATCTTTCTCGTGCTTTGGGTTCACAGGCATTTTAAGAGGAGATATATATCTTTGTATACACAAACACACATATGCATATATGCAAACTGTCTCACAATTAAGTAAGGTGATGCTTGCCAAGTGGAATGGTGTTGTGAGAGTTGCAATCTAATTCTGTGTATTTTACTATCTGCAGTAGATCACACAAATGGCTTAAACAGTTTTTCCTCTTTGGAAGAACACTTAGCTCTCTAGGGAACCTTTCATTTATAAAGTTCTGCAAGTCCCTACGCCAGACTGACATCTGGAGGAGAATGAGTTCATCCAAGCAGGGGATCTCACCACCTCTGGCCACTGCCCCAGCCCACCAGCTTCTCCTAATGCTGCTCCTGTAGCCAGTAGAAGGCAGATGCAACAAGCCAGCTCAGAGTTACTGACCATTTAGTCATTAGTGTTTCTTTGCTTATGTCCAACCATGCTATGGATTGTTTTGGAATTCATGAAAAGTGCTGCAGATCAAGGTAAATTGAATTTGCTATAGCTTACATACAAGATAATACAAGTGAAAATACTCTTAGCTGTAAAATACTAGACAGACACATGAACTTATCATGTTACGATTAAAATCATCATCTTACTATTCGTATGAGATCAATATATACATTTATGTATATTAATCATGCACCTATCAATAATGCATACATATATTATTTTATAAGGGATTTTACTTGAAAAACACTGCCATATTTGTATGTGTTGGAAAAAATTTAAACACACTAAATTTCAGAATTTATTATTGTCCTGTAGTTACTCAATTAGTTTGAAA
The DNA here is from genome assembly GCA_004027655.1 of Graphiurus murinus. Lineage (NCBI taxonomy): Eukaryota > Metazoa > Chordata > Mammalia > Rodentia > Gliridae > Graphiurus > Graphiurus murinus. Next base: position 58,983 of record PVLC010007530.1, on the reverse strand, counting down.
ATTATTTTTCCCTAAAGTTAGATAGGAATAAAAATTCTTGAGAAATAAATTTGCAAGAAATGGAATAAATAAGGCATAGTATATTTTCCTCTGTGGTGGCAAAGTTACAGACATAAAAGGATTAAACTTATTTTAAAGAGGGTGTCACATTCCCCTCCAGCCTTTCTTAATTTTATTCATGTGACCCTGATTTCCTGTGGTCATCATGGTGCCAATTTTTTTTTTAATTTGCTCTCTTTCTTTCTTATACTCTTCCTTTCTACTATTCCATCCTATACCTTTCTTTTCTATTTGCATTTAATATTGCTGCAGTGCTTGATTCCTATAACCTTAGTGGCTATCAATCAAAACAGGAAGTAAATATTTGCATTCATTGGAAACTTTGCACAGGAAATCTATGCAAAACCCAGCTGGCATCAGAGTTGCTGACAGGGAGGACTCTGGTCTGGAAGTGCCCGTGTGTTTAAAATGCATGAAGAGAGCACATACAGCATTTGAAAAGAAATTATACTTTGTCATCAGTCATATGTTTAAGGTCATTTCAGACAAGGACTATTAAAAATAGACTTTAAGGACAATACCTTTAATCTTTTCAATAAGTCATTTTAGATTAAAAACCTATTCCTTGTGTGGGAGGAACCATTTGACATTGCTCTCTATGAATGGAATATTAAACCCCTCAAGCTTTCTTGGAAAAATCTACCCACATAGACAAGGACGCTTTGGCTTGTTCACATTAGCATCCACATTAATATAAAGTGCAGATACTCAAGAAAACAACATAACTCACTCTCTCTGGATTTATACTTGGAAGATATTAATACAAACAAAACTTCTGCCTCATTTAAAAAAAACCTTGAGTGAGAAATATGTCAAGGAATAGTGGACTAAGTACTTGAATCTGCAAATAAGTCTTTATTACCAGTCCTGGAGATATTAAGCATGAAGAAATAATAAGTGAATACAGATATGTCCCAAAGCAAATAATGAAATTCTTGAAAGCATATATTTGCTAAAATTTAGTTTGTTATACATTTTTGCAGCTTTTTACGCTTTAGAATCATGTAAAATTTTAAATACATAAATATGCATTTATACATCTACATACCATGGTAGCAGTCATCTTCTCACCTCATATCATGACTCAAGAGTGGATATTGTTAAATGTAAATGTGAAATGATGGTGAAATTATTTGCTCATTTTTTAGAAGTATTAGAATTCTGTAAAACACATTCATATTCCCAGAATGTCTTTGCTATATTGGCATGACCAAAATAGAAAATGCATCCTGAATTTTGTTTGGGGATAGCTTAGAGTAGACATGCTTCCTTCCTGTATTACCTCGAGAGAAATCAATTTGCCAGTTCCAACCAGAAGAATGTTTCAGCTCGCTTTTCCTGCTTAACAAATTCGCAGGAAACACTGGGGCTTATAGGAGCCTGGGAAGAGTTCAGACTCGCACATAAACAAATATATGAGTATATACAGATATTCACATGTATTCAAATGTGTAAACATATATTTGCAGTCAAAAAGTAGCTGGTGCTGGAATAGCAGGGAGCTGGCACAGCTGGGGACAAGTTAGCATCCGTACTTCTTCATGTAGTATAAGGGCCTTTTCATGGGATCCTTCCACATGAGCTAGCTTGTGATTCCTCACAGCATGGCGGCCTTAGGAGTCCAAGTATCTGACATGGTGGTTCAGCACTCCACAGGAAGTGGAGTCAGACAGAAGCTGTATGGCCTTTTCTACCATAGATACCAGAATTACTTAGTTACTAAGGACCATCCTGGACAAGTTACCTCTATCTCTCAATGGGCAGATGGTTGAAGTCACATACCAAACATATGAGATAGAAGACATTGTTGTACTTCTTTGAGAATAATAAATCCATTTTCCAAGGGGGGGATAAAAAAAAAAAACTTCTATAAAAATAATTAATTTCTCAGAAAAAAACTATTTATTTGCCCAGTGTATATTCAAATTTTTATTCCCTCTATAAAGTATTATGGGTATAGGGTATTGGAATACTACCTTAAGTTCAAATCTAGTATGAAAGAATCAAGAGAATGATTCATTTCAGAAGTAGCAACTAAGAAATACGAAATTTAGGACTCCTACAAAATTGTTGTATAGTCATATAGTCATCTAATATCTCCTATTTCTGAAAAGGAAGATTAAGGGACTAGTGTAAGACCATGTTTCTTAGACACTACTTTAGTCAAAAATTTCAGTAACTCCAGCCAAAATTGCCCTTATTTCTTTCAAATAGTAATGTGAACAAAATTAACAAGGGGATAAATTCTAGGTGGCACATAGCCACCCAGAATAAAGACCACATTCTCTTCCCCATGGAATTCTAAAATTCCCCCAAATTCCTCTCCCTGGTGTACAAGCCCTCTGTCACCCTCTAGGCTGTGAATCTGATTGGATATCTCTCCTGTGGTTAGGTCAGGTTTAGGGCACACAGGTAGAATTACCCTGACCTCACTAAATGAACATTGAAAAAAATTAGGATTCCAAGGAGCAGAGCTATAATCACTGATTTGGAGAATTCCCTATTCTATTTAATTTGTGTGAGACAGGGATAAACTTCTACATTTTTCTAAGCCCATTGTTAATTGCATCTTGTTGAAAAACTAGATTTTTACCTAATGCAGTCTATCCTGCTCCAAGCCAAATCAAAGAATCGACTCTAAACATTGTGTGTTACAATAAGTTGTAATATATTATCTTCTAAGCTTTATACACACAAGCACTCATACATGTGATTCTACAACCCCATGGTCATTAGCAAAAGAAGATCAGAGAGAAAAATTCATGATTCTTATTGGAATTTTTAGTTCAAAAGTTAAACCTCATATTTGAAGAAGTCTAATATAATTAATGGCCCCTGCAAAGGAAACAAAAGAAGACCATTATTCAAATAAGAACCATTTATTTTAGAATAAAGAACTTTAGATTTTTGGTTCAGATTCAATGAAAAGGAAGCAGCTGCTAATATCTTGGGCCATTCAGTTAACACTGAGTCATGCAAATTCAGCTTTGGGACAGTGATCAAGTGTGTGTGTGTGTGTGTGTGTGTGTGTGTGTGTGTGTGTGTGTGTGTTATTGGAGTTTGAACTCAGGAGTATTCTACCTCTGAACTACACTCCTAGCCCCCCCCCCCTTTTATAAATTTTGAAACAGAGTCTCTTTAAGTTACTGAGGATGGTCTTGAATCTGCAATCCTCCTGTTTTAACCTCCCCAGTGCTGGAATTACTACCATACTTAGCCAGATCAGTTGATATACTAATATCAACTGAACACCTTAAGGTCACTAGATCTTAAAGGTCACCAGACTCAGAGATGCAGGTAACATTTCCCAGCTCTTTCCAATTTAGTATTTTTACAAACAAAATATATACCCTGAATCGTTAATGTGCCAAACTTTGGGGTAGAACTCTTTCCATCCAGCTATCAAGGATGTTCCTGAAGGAATCTTCAATTCTCTAGGCCAGTGTTTCATAAGCAGGTGACAAGCAGAAGACCCTCCTGTTGTGTGTTAAGAGGGGGGCACAGCTCGGCATGGTGTTGCACGCTTGTAATCCCAGTACTTGGGAGGCTAATATGAGGATCTGGGTTCGTGGCCAGCCTCAGCTACTTAGTGAGGCCCTCCGCAACTTAGTGAGACCCTGTTTCAAAATAAAGAGTAAAAAATAGGACTGGAGGTGTAGCTTGGAGGTAGAATGCCCCTGTGGGTTCAATCCCCAGTACCACACACAAAAAAGAGGGGAGCACAATAATAATCTCCTTGAAAAAACCTTCAAAGCCTCATCTTCATGGAGAGCAATGTCCACCTTTTTGTAGAATTCATAAAGCACATCAGGGTATTGAAGTTCTTGGGCAGATCAGACAGAAAGGAATCTGCTCCACTTTAAAAGTAAAATAACCTCAGCATTTCACAGTACTTTGGGATTCTGATACTTTTTGCTATTCCCCACCTCCAGCCCCTTTTACATAAGGTATATACCCATTGCTATTTGAACAACCCAAGTGTGGGCTATGCTGTTTGGTATCATAAAATTCTGTGCAAAAGGTGAATCCAATAGTCACATGTTACTGGAGCAATACAAAGGCAACATTGCTGGGACTCCTTGATAAGTCTGCACAGGTGTTCACTGCAGAGGTTAAAATCCTCCCCACTTGCAACAAGTGGGGAAGTCAGTGATCTCAGCTGGCTCTTGTCATCTGTAGAGCAGGCTTCCTCACTAATGAAATAAGCATAGAGGGGAACTGAATCTGTGGACTCGAGCTTCGTTAACAGCAAACACAAAAGGAAAGAATCAGGTTATGATTAAGAAAATAACTAGTGTGGAATCTGAATGTAGCAATCACAGCATTCATTTGTCACTTGAATCTAACACAAAATGACCCAAAGGCAATATTCAATTGCAGATTGGAAAGTGGGGCTTAATACTCCTGTGAGTTATAGTATCATCTACACAGTCAGCATACACTGGGAGGTGACCACTCCCTGCACCCTTTGCATGTGGCACAACCTGAGACTTGTAACCAGTAGAAAAATGCAAAGATAAGCCAGGCGTGGTGGCACACGCTTGTAATCCCTGTGCTTGGGAGGCTGAGACCGGAGGATCTGGGTTAGTGGCCAGCCTCAGCTACTTAGTGAGACCCTCTGCAACTTAGTGAGACCCTGTTTCAAAATAAAGAATAAAAAATAGGACTGAATGTGTAGCTCATAGGTAGAATGCCTGTGGGTTCAATACTCAGTACCGAAAAAAAAAAAAAAATGGCATGTAACTATCTCCATTAGATACTACATGTAGAAAGGAGTATTGTTTCCTCTTATTTTGGAAACATAACTTTTTTATTTTGGTGGTACTGGGGATAGAACTCAGTAGCATTTTACCTCTGAGCTATGTCCCTAGACCTATTTTATTATTTTATTTGCAGATAGCCTCACTAAGTTGCTGAGGTTGACTGTGAACCTGGGATCCTCCTGTCTCAGCCTCCCAAGTACTGGGATTATAAGTGTGTGTCACCACGCCTGGTGAAATCTGACTATTTTAAGAACATCTCCTCTCCCATATTACACACACACACACACACACACACACACACACACACACACACACACACGGTAGCTCTATGAAGCAATTTTAATAATGAAAAGAATATAAGTCGTCTTGGAAGATGGATGATATTCATTCTAAATTCCAATCTGGGTTCTTCAGCTAAACTGTCTGAGTGTGTCTAGCAAGCCACAGCTTTAAGGGTCTCGGTTTCCCCAGCTGTGAGTGCAGAAATCCTCAATCACCCTGGGCAGCATCACCAGTCTCTGAAAGCAACAACTGGTCTAAATACTTAGTCAATTAATTACAGACTTTTTAAATAGAAAACCAAGCGGTTCTTTTACATAAGCCAGTTAAGATTTCAGGAAAGTATAAATTACTATGACTCGTTGACAATGTTCCAATTAATCTTTTGCTTCTTCAACTAAATTTATATTCTTCTTTGCTCAGGTGGAAATTGCAGGCGATTATATTTTGCAAAGCAACTGTCATCACATCACAAAGATGCCTAAAAACCAAAGATCCCACTTCGCCTGTGCCATATAATTTCATGGTAGTTTCTGCTCTTTCCTCTGATTACCATTGTATCCTCTAGTATCTGATAGAACGACAAAATTGGCATAAAAATGTCCTATTTCCTTATTCTATTTCTCATGGGCACTATAGATGTAAAAATAAATGTTGAAAATAATCAGTAATCATATGGTGGAAATCAACAAAAAAATTTTAAATGATCTCACTATAAACATAATCACAGAATATTTCATTTTTCTTTCCCCAGTTTCCAATGAGAGTATTTATGATGTTTCTACTGACTTGTTTTATGTGCTATTAGTGTACCTTATGATTTCATAGCAAATAATAATAGTGAGTAAAAAGATGGTTCTTTCAAAGAACATATTTAATCAAATGCTATCCCAAAGCTGTCTGTGCCGTCCCCTTTGTTCTACCTTACGGGACTGTGCAATGTTTCTCAAATGAGCATGAAATCAATCTGTGAAATCAGCTTAGATTTTACAAGACTATTTTACCTACTAAATATGTCTTAACATGGACTTAATGAAAGATGTGATAATTGATTGATGGATATGAAAAAGCAGCAGGAAAATTGCAGTTTAGTAAAATAAAGTTTTGCATTACTATGTCAATATTAGGTTTTATGCTAAAGAAAAGCTAAATTTAGGAGCTCTATTACATGCTAGCAAAGATATGAGTCATTTCCTTTCCATTAAAGCAACCAAAATTCTAACTTCCTATCCTAGCATATAATCTGCACCCACCAGCAGATTTCAGATCTCAATTCTGTGTGTTTTAGTTCCTCAAAAAAAGGAAAAACACACAAAAAAACAATCTCAGTCTAAGCTTGTACTTTTAGTGGAATGTTAAATAATTTCAGGAATGAGAATGAATTGCTAACACCGAGCATCAGATATTAGAACCGTTTCACTTTCAGCAATGAAATTAGATCTCAGTTAAAATTGGCAGATACTGTGAAAGGAAAAGTGAAGTAAAAGTATTTGGTTCTTAACAAAATAAAATGACTTGTGCTTAACTGAACATGCACACAAACACGCAGACCCACACAGATCCAGACCCAGACACACACACACACACACACACACACACACACACACACACACACACACTCCTAAGAGGCATGTACCAACACAGATATGCACACAAACACACAGAGACATATCACACACACACAGATATACATGCAAAAATACATACACACACACATGCATATACCCAGCAAGGATACATACACACACATGCATATACCCAGCAAAGATAAAGCTTCTTTATGTCTATATCATGGTGACACTAATAACCTAGTACTTTCTTTGATGCTATATCCCAGTTTATGTTCAAAACCAAGGTGAAAAAATTGTCACCTAGTCCACTGTTTTTAAAATGAATCTTTTCATTCCAGCCATAATACAATTACTTACCCTTCCATTCGAAGTTGTTCCCATTATTTTTCAAATGTTCTAATCCCTTTCAATCTTTTTTTTAATTTCTTCTAATAAAGGATTCAGTCATGTGCAGATATTCCCACAGCTCAGAGCTGGGCTCTTCACCTGGTCTTTTGACCTGGGGTAGGAGTAGCCCTGCATCCTCATTCAACACTCAAGGACACCAGCCCTCCTGGGGCCACATGATCCCAGGGAGACTCTCCAGGGAATGGCGTTGGAAATCAACCATCTGTGAGCACAGTTTTGTTTGTGGGCTGGGCTCAGCTAAGTATCATTTATAGAAATATGCCAAATAGGATGGCAGAAGGGACAAAATTGAATGTGATGTTTTCAATTGGTCAATGAAGACATGTTTTATTGGGTACCAATCATAAGCTACAAGAATGAGAGAATACAAAGATGAACAGTCCATATCCCTCCTTCAAGGAGTTTAGCAATTCACTGAACAGAAAATACATATATTAAAAAGTACTTACACATAGCTGGGCTTGGTGTAGCACATCTGTAATCCCAGTAATTTGGAAGCTGAGACAGGAGGATCACGGGTTTAAGGCCAGCTCTAATAACTTGTCAAAGTCCTCCATTTTTTTTTATGTTTCAGAATAAAAAATAAAATAGGGTGGGGTCTTCCTTCTCGTCTTCTTCTTCCTCCTCCTCTTCCTTCTCATGTCTGTAGCTACTATTTAACCCAAGAAACATCTTTACCCAAACACTGTTCTTCTATGCTTTCCTAATTGTATTTCCCCAAGGGCAAGACTGATTATCTTTGTTAATTATGACACCAAGATTTACTTCCTCTACAAAAGTTGAAATCAACAACTTCAGGAAATTTTGTCCCTCATTACCAAACCAATCAATTAAGGCATTTTTCTTAGGACTCTAAATGCAAACTTAATGGGTAGTAATCACTTCCAGCAGGATGCTGTGGTACATGCCTATAATTTCAGTGACTTAGGAGGCTGAGGCAGGAGGATGACAAGTTTGAGGCAACCCTCAGTGACTTAGTCTCAAAATTAAAAAAAAAATTAAAAAAATAATAAATAAAAAAGGCAGGGGGTATAGTTTAGAGATAGACCACCCCTGGCTTCAATCCCCAGTATTTGTCACACACACACACACACACACACACACACACACACACACACACATTCCTTCTATGTATACTATCACTTAGAACTATCTACTGTGTTGTAATAAATGAGTTATATGCCTTTCTCATTAGACAACAAGGTCTTTGAAGTCAGGCACTGTAATTTATTCACTATTGCTTCCCCTAATATGAAAGTATTTTGACTCTATCTTATATCATTCATAAAATTAATTACAGATGGGCTATAGTTCTAAATATAAAAGAAAAGCCAGGTGTAGTGGCATGTGCCTGAAATCCCATTACTTGAGAGGCCGAGCTAGGAGGATCACAGGTTTCAGGTAAGCCTCAACAGCTTAGTGATACTCTCAGGAACTTAGCAAGACCCTCTTTTAGTTTTTTTTTTTTTTTTTAATTTATTATGAGGTACAGGATGATAGAGGAATACATGCACACATAGCAAGATCTTGTTTTAAAAAGTAAAAAAAAAAAAAGGGGGGGGGCAAAGTTGTAGCTTGGAGGCTTGGAGGTAGAAGTAGAATGCCTCTGAATTCAATCCTCAGTACCAAAAATAAAAAAAAAGTAAATGGAAATGGGAGACAATAAAACTTTGAATGGAAAACAGGAGAATATCATCATATCTTTAAGGTAAGTTTATAATTCTTTTAAAAGTATTCAAAAAGCATGAATTTAAAAGAACAATTCACAAATTTGACTTTACTTCAATTAAGAACATTCATCAAAATATATCATCACTGGAATGGAAAGAAAACGTTTCAGACTAGGAAAATATATTAACAATTCATATAGAACTAAAGACTAATATGCAGAATAAATATTAAGTTCCACAAACCAATACAAAAGACAATTTCATAGACATATAGCATAAAGAGTTGAACAGGTACATCCCCAAAGAGTCTAAACAGATATCCAATAAACACATGAAAAAGTCTCACCACATTAAATATGGAAACACACGTAAATTCAGGTGATATTTCAATATGCAAGAGCAATAAGAACAGCTAAATTTCAAACAGGTGTGGTGGTGCATGACTGTAATCCCAATACTTGGAAGGTTGAGTCAGGAGAATTGAAGGTTCTAGGCCAGCTTCTGCAACTTAGCACGACTTTGTTTCAAAATAACAAATAAAATACATCTGGGGGTGTAACTTAGAGGAAGAATGTTTCTGGTACCAAAAAAAAAAAAAAAAAAAAAAAGCTAAATTAATTTCAAAGTCAAAAAGTGAAATGGGTGAATGTCAACTCAAACTCATCCATCACTAGTGGAAACAGTAACATATGCAAACTCTGTGTACTGATCTCTTCTAAAATAAAACTTACCCATGCAATGTCAGCCAGCGGTTCTACTGCTAGCAAGCTTCTCAATTTAAAGGAGAATGAATCTTCGCCAAAAACATGTGCAAGAATATTTATAGTAACATTCTCCGTAACACCTCCTAAGGAGATTGGTAAACTTTGCAGAATGTAAGCTATACTTCAGTAAAATTATTTATGTTCAATAGGAATTAAGATTCTACAGTTGCTTTCTTTCTTTTTTTGTGTGTCAGTATTGGGGACTGAGCCCAGGACCCTGTGCATGCTAAGCATGAACTCTACCACTGGGCTACATGCCCACTCCTACAGCTAGGCATGCTCTCTACCACTGGGCTACATGCCCACCCCTACAGTTATTTTTAAGTTAAGGAAATGTCAATGCCATGATCAACCAATTGAGTTGGGTATTATCTGAAGAAAGAACAGCAGTGGACCCTGGAGATATGCCTTCCCTGACCAGAGAGTCCCAGGCATTCTCCAATCCCCTGGAATATTGCAGTGAGAGGTAAAGTGCTGATGAGATTTACCAGTCTAAACAGTTTCTACATTATCATAATTTCATTTCTTTTTTTTTTTTGCAGTACTCGGAGTTGAACTCAGGGGCATTCTACCTCCGAGCTATACCCCCAGCCCTATTTTTTATTCTTTATTTTGAAACCGAGTCTCACTAAGTTGCGGAGTGTCTCACTAGGTAGCTGAGGCTGGCCGCGAACCTGGATCCTCCGGTCTCAGCCTCCCGAATGCTGGGATTACAAGCGTGCGCCACCACGCCCGGCCATAATTTCATTTCTTAATAAAGTTTGTAAGCATTCATTTTATTTCTTCCATGGCTGTTATAAACATTGACATTAAGGGACCTTATTGCAGTAGTAAAATGAGCTCTAAAGCGGAAGGCTGACCATAAGCTATAATGGGGTCGTGACTTTATAGTATTTACCAGGCACTGCACACCTAAGTCATTAATTTGCTAAGCTCTTTGAGAAATACCAACTATGAAAAGTACTATATGAGCCAAACTTCTATTCTCTTCTATATTAATCACATTTGATTAATGTGACATGAAATATCATTAAATAATTTTTATGCAGGTGTGTAGATTAAAGCTACTCTAGATCTCTCATGACATAAACATTGACAAACGACATGCAAGTGTTAGTTTGTACAAGTGATTAATCTGTTATCCTGCAGTTAAAGTTAATTATTGCATCCATATTTACATGACTAGCTCAAATATGCCCAACCATAGGATACTGCTTTTGCACAAAATTATTTTTAACGTAATATATATTTAATATACAGCAAGTACCGACAATGGATCATATCAGAGTTTCAGTTTTACCTGTTTTTACTTAATATTTAGCTGGTTATTGTTGTTGTTTTTAATAACTGAGGCTAGGGCTGGGGTAGCTCCGTGATAAAGCACTTGCCTAGCGTGTGCAAAGCTCTTGGCTTGATCCCCAGCAATGCAAAATAAATAAACAACTGAGTGTATTAAAATACTTTATTCTGTCTCCACAGATGGTTAATAGGATAGTTTCATTCTTATGGCTTAAGTGGATTGGTATAGATGTTACTAAATTTTAGCTGTAATTATTGCCATGCTTTCTTATGAACAATATATGCAGATGTTCTCAACCTCTCTTGAAAACTCATGAGAGGAGTGAACAGGCAGCAGGCTTGTAGAAGATCAGATGTATTTAGCTGGAAGAGTCCAAAGTCAAAAGGCTGAGAGCCATGCTGGACAATGATCTTTTGTGGCTCCTTGCTGGAAGGGCTCCCTTGAACCACTTCAGATGGATATTTAGCAAACTCTCCAAAAGGCAGAGATTTTATGACTTGCATACAGTTTGTGATGTCCAACTGCCCTTTGTCATTTGAGAACAGAAGTTCACAATGCAAATAACCTCAATGATAAAAACAAAAAGATTTCCATTTATTAAGTGCCTATTTGGTTCTAGACATTTTTTTCAGTTCTTTGTATATACTATCTTTCTGGAATATTTATTATATTTTCTTTATGACTATTCACAATAAAAAGGCTTTAAATGCCCAAGGCCAACATAACATACGTTTGAGAGCCGTTAACATATTTATTAACCATTATTATTTAAAAATTTCTGTCTCACAGTTACAATATATGGATCATCTCCAGATGGACTGCCTCTATTGATCATTTTGCCTCTTGAACATATTTTCTTTCCTTTGATTTTTTTATTGCTTCTAAGTAAATGTCATAAAGTATGTGTAGAAAAGTAAGATATAAATCAATATTATTTCTATCTAGATATGAGTATCAGTAGGAAATATAATTTCTTCTCAACCTTATAGGGGACAGACCCCTCTAACAAAAGACAGATTAAAAAGAGAAAAACAAGAAAATTCATTAACACATGCAATGCACGTCACTTAGAAGAAAACTTGGTGTATGGTAACTTAAAGTAATGATTTCAAACTCTGGCTTACACAGCATATTTGAAAAGGAAAAATTCACTAGTAGATAAATGACAGGAAAAAGGAAGTCAGCTTTGGGCTTCCAAGGGCAAGAAACTAATGAAATAATCTAATATCTAATGAAGTAAATTTTTTTTTGTTTTCTTTTGTTTTTTTTAGCAGATACATCTGGTGCCAAGTCTGTGCTAATAGGAGTGGTCCTCATTAAAGAATTTATATCCTGTAAGCAGGCAGAAAAGGAAAGGCTAGGAAAGGCTTTTCTTCTGCTTGCTGCTTCTAAATTTCCTTCAGCTCAAAAATAATCTATATGTTAAAGAGGAATATTCGGGGGTACCATGTTCTGGTTTCCTTCATGTGCAAGTCTCTTTACCTAGAACATCAGTGTAGGAGGCGGAGTCAATCTACTCAGAAGTTGAGCTTCGGTTGTGTTTCGGTTTTGAAGTTGGTGACCTTTCATTTACTACTGGATTCATTTTCCTCTGGAAATACCTTGGGCTTAGAGTGAGTCTAGGGTGATGGGGGTGTTTTTGCTGTAGGTTTCCAGTCATCTCTGTGTGACTGAACCATAGATGAGCCTCCCCCCTTGCTCTAACCTCCTCTACAGGCCAGGTGCTCAGCTGGGTGCTCAGTTTTCGCTGCTCAGGCAGCAAGAAGGGACAGCAAGGAGGGAGCTCTCCATGGTTCTAGTGGAGCCTCAGTCTTAGTGAGGCTCTGGGACCAGAGGTAGGAATTGCTTCAAGATTCTGTCTATCTTCCTCATGGTAGCTAAACACTGCCTTGCATCTTTGCTGGTTCTTGTTTGAAAGGGAATTTCTTCCTCTCTTTGTGATGGTAAGAAAACTTCATGAACTGGTAAAGGCTCTTCCCTTGGAATGGTTTCATGACCCTGTCCCTGTGTTAAGAATCTTGTTTTTCTTTTCCCTTCCTCAATCTTCAGTTGGTCTCTCTCTGTGCCTTGGGGTGACAGAGCCTGCTACCCCAACCTCAGCAGCGTTAGGATGTTTCTCTTGTGTTTTCCGCTCTTGAGCACCAAGGAGCCTTTCTGCCTCTGGCCGCCATCTTTCTCATGACCCACAGGAGGGTCCTGAAGAAGCACCTACACATCGGTGCAAAATCCCATGTCTGTGGCTCTAATGACTTCTATTCTCTCAAATCCGTGCTCCTGTGTCACTCACCCAAGTACTGGGATTACAGGCATGTGTCACCATGCCCAAGACTTAAAGAATGCATGAATAATTAGAGCTGTCTTAGTTGCTTAGATTATGCCCGGCCTTTCTCAGTCGCATGTTCAGCCACTGTCCTGGTTCCTTGTGTCCTTTGATTGTCTATCTGTCCTTTGATTTCAGGCTACTTAGTTGCCCTGCAATGTCAGCTCTCAAATGAGTTCAAGAAAAAAAAAATGATTGCCTATATTATTTATTTATAGGAGACTTTCCTCCCATTTTTCTGTATCCTAGGCAGACATAGAATTCATGATAAACAGTATTATAAGTAGAATATCTGACTGAGAAGTCTATTTCCTGTCTTTTTCTTAATTCCGGGAAGGGTTGCAGCTGAACACCACCACCTGTAAGAGCAGTTCCAGCTTCTCCACCGTGTGGAATCTAGAATCTAGAATTGGTCTTTCTACCTGATGTCTAGAATCTTGTATTTGCATGACCCTGGCACTAATGAGTACTTATCAAGCTTCAGTGTTCAGTGTTTAATTATCTTCACATACAGTTTTACATAAATCTACAAAGTGTGATCTTATCAAGTACTGATTAAAAATTTATTACAATTCGCATTTCAATGGCCAATGTCTATGACTACCCACTTTCTGTTTTTCTGTTGGCAGTAGCAGTTTTCTTCCTGTCTACTGTGTGTAAATGGATTGCCCATTGTCACTATAATCTGCAGGTCTCTATTGTAAGTTTGAATATATTGTTATATATTCGCTGGTCATTTAGCCTTGGATTTCTGTAAATCGCCTCTTCACACCTTTATATTGGATTGTTTGTCCCTTTTAGGTATATTTGTCAGATCTTTGTATATGTTTGCAATTCCCTCCAAAATTTTATTTTCTATTTGCCCGCCATACATCTTATACAAATGCTTTACTTGTATAAAAAAGAAAGTGAACATCTTTTCTTTTTTTGCTCCTGAGGTTCTAATCTTTGCTAAATGCGGTTCTCTCTACTCGTAGCCACCTACATTTTGAAGAGCACATCTTTTCTCTATTGCTTCTGAGATGCCAGACTTTGTTAAATGAGATTCTCTAATCCTAAGATTATCTTTGGGCTCACCTAAAGTTCTGCAAAATACACAAAGACACAGACAGCTCTAAAGATATAGCATAGATAAGCAAATGTAGTTAAGGGTAATCCAGAGATGGAGCGGGTGGTACCCCATCCCCTTGACATCCAGTATATTTGTAGTTGGGTTGAGTGTATATGAAATTGTGTATCACCATGCATATTATGGAATGGGTATAAAATCGTACTGCTACAGAAGCCAGGGGAGCTCTAACATAGATATCTTTAAGCAGATTATTGGTCAACTGCTTTAAGTGAGGCGAAAAGCTTTCAGGGCCTTCTGTGTTGGGCTGTCTTCACTTAGATTTTCTTCCAAAATCATGTTGCTTTTCTTTTTTCATTTAAGTGGAATTTATTTCCATAGGAGGTGAAATTGTGTTGAAATTGCATCTCTTTCCAGATGTGTAGCTATTTTTCCCATTTCCATTTATTAAAGAGTCTATCCTTCCTCACTTAATAGAAATGCAATCTTTAATATGTATGAGCCCTCATATTGTCTACTTTAATATCTCTATACTAATGTCATATTAATTTTATTTTAATGGCTTTACAGTTTCTTCTGAAATCTTGCAAGTCAAATCACTCCCTTCTAAGACTTAATATTTAGAATTTTCTTGGCTATTCTTTGACATTTATATGCACACATACATTTTACGATCATATAATTCAAATGGAATTTGATGTAGTAATTACATTATATACTAAAAGTTTAACAATTTGACATTTTATGGATCAAAGACTTCTCATTCCAGAATATTATATCTTTCCATTTGTTCATATAATATGTTTTATTCATCAAGAAGATATTATTTTGCTCTCAAGATCTATTCTGTTTGCTCCTCATGAATTTTATATCTAAAATCTGATTATTCTCTCATTATTATAAAAATTGTACTATGACTTTCATTTCAGTTATTATTAAACTAAAAAAATACGAATTTTTTTCTATATTTATCTTATATTCATCCACCTTGGAGTTTTTTATTTTCTAGTTTTAAAGTTATGTTATAAAAAGAATATATTTTTATCTTTTGTAAGCCTTACCTTACTTATTAAGCTCATTATCTAATTACAATGGCTATATCATTGAAGACAATATTAAATGGTAATGGTAGGGCCTATATCCTTAAAGACAATATTAAATTATAATGGAAGTAGTAGGGATACATATCTAATTTCTGAAGTTAATTAAAATAGAGTTTGCATTTTACCATTTAGAATAATAATTCTACTTTTTCTGTACAAATCATCATTATTTCATCAAAACAGTCCAATCTTACTTCATTTATTGACTAAATATTTTTAAAAAGGAATGGATAACAAGTACTTTATAAATATCTTTTTACCAGCATATTACGTTAGTTTTCTTTTTTTATGCTTGTATAATGCATCATGCATGACCAAGTAGTGATTAGTCTTTCTGCCTACTGCATGCCCACATCTTGCTAAATATGGATGGAGGAAAAGCACACGCCTTAGCTAAACTCTGAAAGCTATGCACCAATCGCATCATATTCCTATTACCCTTGCTCTCTCTCACTTCTCTCCTTCTGTCCTCATGTCTCACTCTTGGTTGATGACATCACTTTCTGCTTCCCTGGGGAAAATGAAGCAATCTGCAGAGGCTGTCCCCAGCCTCCCCTCCACCCTGAGGACTAACATCCATCTCCACCTTCATCCTGTCACTCTTAGCAAAAGTCACCTCCCCCTCCAAGGTGTGTGTCACACCCTCTCTTCACCAACATTGCTACAGGAGTATTCCCCTCTTTCTTCTAACTAATCATTTCTCCCCATCAATACACAATCATGCTATTTCACTAATTATTAAAGTTCTTTTCTCTGTCCTCCTTTCTAGTCCAATATTGTCCCATTTTCCTCCTTTCTTGTGATAAAACTCTTCCAAATTGTCTGAATTAAATTTCTTTACTTCATGTCTTCCATTTTCTAGTAAGCTACCTCCAATTATTATTATTATTATTATTATTATTATTATTATTATTATTATATCTCCATCACTCCATTGAAACACCTCTTGAATTTGGAATTACTTCTTGGGCATCTTCCTTTTCTAAACTGTTTTAGAATTCTCATCTCATTTTACAGATTTAATAAAAAGTGTATTTTTAAGACTCTCATACTTTTTATTTCTAGACAGGGACACATCTTACCAACCCAATTCTCACGTATCCAACCCTCTATTTGAGACCATTTGGACATCTAAGAGGCCTCTTGAATTTGTTAGCTTGTAATCCCTCTTAATCTCACCTAGCCTTGTTCATCCCTCTGTCTTTCTGTCTCATTTAATGTAATGGTTATTTCTTTATATAAGCTTCTCAAGCCATAGTCCTTAGAGTTATCATTATCTTTTTGTTTCCTACTTCACAAGTTTAACCAATTGAGGTGTCCATTTGATCCTGTCTTATATATCCTCATCATTTCTCATCACCTTCGTTATCACCACCCTAAGCTAAAGCACCTTGAATTCTTGCCTAGGGCATTGCAAAGCATCCTAATTGATTCCACTTCATTCAATCTTGATACAGAAGCCACAGTAACGTAGATGAGAGAAAGGTAAGATAATTCTAGCTGTCTATTGAGAAACCAACAATTGCTTCTGTGTGTGTGTGTGTGTGTGTGTGTGTGTGTGTGTGTACGTGTTATTGGGTACTGGGGATCGAACTCAGGTATATTCTACCTCTGAGCTACAATCTCAGATCTATTTTAGTTTTTATTTTGAAACAAGGTCTCACTAAGTTGCTGAAGGCCTTGCTAAATTGCTGAGGCTGGCTTTGAATCTGCAATCCTCTTGTCTCAGCCTTCCAAGTACTGAGATTAAAGGCATGTGTGACCACACAGGGTTCCACAATCACTTCTTAAAAGATAGACTTATGGTTGCCTTCAATGCCTTACATAATCTGGTCCCCATTACCCTTCTCACTACATCTTTGCAATGTCTTCTGGATTTGTTTTGATCCAGTAATAATGACTCCTATATTGCTCCTTATGAGTTTGCATTGACTATCCCCCCTTTCTGGAATGACCTCCCACCATACCCCTACCCCCACATAACTCATGTTCTCTCATATCTCTCTAACCTTCTAACCTGTACTAATCATTTGGGTGATGATTCCATCTCTGACAAACCTAAATAAACTACTCAAAGTAGCAAATCCTTCCCCTCAGAAAAAACAAAACAAAACAAAAAACTTTCTGTCTACATTGCTTAATTTTTCTCCATTTCACTTATCATCATCTAATGCATTAGTTATAGATTCACTATTTATTTTGTTTGTTGTCTTTTTCTTCACAATAGAAAGAAAGCTCTATGAGGTGGTAGTATAGTTCTATTTATTTATTTATTTATTTATTTATTTATTTATTTATTTATTTTACTTCCTGCATTTCTGATTGAGAAACATGTATGAAGCACATTAGGTGATCAATAAAAATAAAAAAGTCTGATAAATAAAGCAAAATATGTCTATAATATAACTATGTTTAATAATTTTCATCCTTATTCATAAACTAACTTCACATAATCTTTTATTGTTCTATCTTTATCAAAATTTTAAAAAGTATTATATTGCCTTTGTAGAAATGAACGAGGGAGGTCTTTTATCTTTTTTCTAAGGCCTGAAATATTTTAACTTTGAAAAGCTCTCTTTCTTAAAGGTTATATAAAATTCATGTTACATAAACCTCAGCTGGGAATCCATCTGCTCTCAGCCTTTTTCAATGGTAGATCTTTAAGTGTCTTTTTCTAAACTCTCTTATGGTAACTGATGTATTTAAGTTTCCCCTTTCTTCTTGGGTGAATTTTGGCAATACATATTTTGCTGGGAAATCATCCATTTCCTCTAAACTTTCAAATGTCTTGTCAGAAAGTTTTGTATATATTTTTATTTCTGCTTTAATCACTTCAAAATGTCTGGTTATTCCTGTCTTCTCTCTTCTAATTTGGTATATTTTTTTTCTTTTCTCTTTTTCCTTTAAACAAGCTCGAGACATTAATATAATTCAACTGACTTTCATTAGGATGACTACTATTAAAGTAGAAAAAATAAGTATAAATGAGTATGTGGAGAAATTGGAACACTTGTGCACTGTTGGTGGAAATCTAAAATGGTAGAACTCCTGTGGAAAACAGTATGATGGTTCCTCTAAAAACTAAATATAGAATTACCATATGACCCAGCAATTCCACTTCTCAGTATATTACAAAAATAATTGAAGCAGGATCTTGGAAAGAGATGTATACACCTATGTTGATAGCATTATTCATAATAGCTAAAACATAGAAGAAATCAAAATGTCCAGTGACAAATTAATGGATAAGAACAATATGGCATATATATATAGAACTAAGAATTACTTACCATTTAAAAAAGGAAAATTTTTGAATGTGGAGATAAAGGAAGATTATACACTGTTGGTGGGATTTTACATTGGACCACACTGTGGAAATCAGTATGGAGCTTCCTCAAACCACTAGGAATAGAACCATCATGTGACCTAGATACGCCATTCTTGGGTATATTTTTTTTTAAAAAAAATGAGATATTATAGTGATACATGCATACCCATATTATAGTGGCACAATCCATAATTGCCAAATTATATAACCAATTTAGGTGATCATCAACAGATGAATGAATAAAGAAAATGTGGTATATGCCCACAATGGAGTAATACTCAGTCCCAGAAGAAAAATAATTTTTTTTCAGAAAAATTAATAGAACTAGAGAATATTATGTTAAGCAAGATCGGGATGCTTCAGATAGTCAAAAGTTATATGTCTTCTCTTATATGTGGAAGCTAGAGAGAAAATAGGAAAGAAAAGGAACTTCATGAAAACAAGTGGAAAGACCAGCAGAATAGTGTAAAGGAACCAGGAGAGGAAAGTAGGGAGGAAAAAGGAGGCTTGGGGAAGGAAACTGACCAAATAATGTTGTTTTTTTATATGAAGACATCACTACCAATCTCAGTAGCATCGATAGGGATGTAAGAGAGGAAGAATAGTGCGTGTTGAAGAGGAAAACACACCAAGAGATATTGTCTGTGTATATGAATATATCATTTTGAAACGTTCTACGATTTACAGTTGCATTGCACAATAAAATTCTAAAAAAAAGGGAGGAAATTCTGACAAATGCTATACATAAATTGGTTCTGAGGACATGCTGAATGAAATAAGCCAGTCATAAAAGACAAATACTGTGTGATTTTATTTATATGAAGTACCTACAATAGTCAAATTCATAGAGATAAAAGGCAAAATGATGGCTTCTGGGTACCAGAGACAAGAGAATGAGGAGTTGTTTAACAGGTGCAGTTTCAATTTTACAAGATGAAAAGCATTATGTAGATAGATGTTGATGATGGTTGTAACAATGAGAATGAAATTAATATCACTGAACTATACATTTTACAGTAAAAAAGCTGATTAAATTTTGTTATTTGGAAAAATAACGATATAAAATTATATTTGAACTTTTAAATAATTACTGCCTTTTTATTTTTCTTTGCTTTTAGCTTTTATTATCAATTTACTTTCCCAAATTGCTTTTGTGTTGGAATTTTGCTCTATATTCTTAGAATGAGCATAAATTCCCTTTATTTTAATGTTTTCTTTGTAAGTAAAGATGATATTTCATTTCATGTTTCCCTTTTCTAGAGATTGCTTCCACATTGTTCTATAATTTAGCTATGAAGAATATTCTTCCTTTTTAGTTTCTAAATAATTGTAATTTTTCTTATGATTGTCTATTTGAATTAGGAGTTACATATTCAGGAATGCACTTTTAAATTCTTACAGGATTCTGTTTTATGGACTTTTTTTAATGATTTCTGATTGTATTAGTTTCTATTCACAGAATGAGCTCAATACATTTTTATTAAAATGTATTTAGGTATTCATTTTTATTGTACATATTTAAGAACATGATATTTTGATAGACATATATATGAAATAATTATTACAGGCAAGCAAATTATTACATTCAATCCTTTCTGTAGTTGACTTTTGTGTGTATGTGAAAAGAATATTAAAATCTGCTCTTAGCAAATCATGAGTTTACTGTATAATATTATTAACCACAGTCCTTGTGCTGTACATTAGATACTCAAATTTGTTCATTGTTCTTGGCAAAAAAAAAAAGATTGTATAAATATTCTATGAAAATGTAAATGAAATTTTTCTTTAATCAAGGAGTATAAGATTCTATGAGCATTATTCATATTTATTTTAGTAGTTAAATTTTTATCACGTCTAATTCTCTAATGAAATATTGTTTCTGTGTTTTACATTGGTCCAATCCTCAAAGTTTTTAGGCTTTAGTTTCCAGGTTCCTAATTTAGTATTCAATGATAGCCATCCTTTTTAACTCATATATGAAATATTTCAGTAGAGAAATTGTACATTCGTGCTCCAGTGTGCCCCACTTGAATCTTTCTTATTCAAATGACCATTGATGGTTCCATCTCACTAAGAGGGTACCTTCTTTTTTGTGACTGCATTTCTCTCAGGATGTTGGGCCCACTTAGATGTGAGCTTATTTGCTTTGCTTGCTCACTACAATACAGATCTGGTTGTTGGAGTACTCCAAATATTGGCCATCCTAAAATTGGAGAAAGGAAAATGATTCATCCTTGCATAGGTCAGAAACAGGCAGTCTCAAAGCCACCTCCTGAGCCTTTTGGATGAAGTCTTCATATCTGTTCTCATGACTTCTACTTTCAGAAACAGATAGCACTCTGCATCTATCTGGTTATTTCTTACCTTTAACAGACCAGGGAGACGTAGTAATTCCCAGAACTTCCTGCTTCCTGGCTATTGGGATATTTAGAATCCTTTCCAGATTATGAAGGGAAAAATGCAGGCCAATTTCTCTATTAGTCTTCCCACAATGCCTAAGACCTCATCCTACTTGAGTCGGAGGTCAGGCTTCTGCCATTTGACACAGAAGAGGAATTTGATGGATCATATATTAGAAATGCACAGGAAGGGGGGAAAGCAGGCAGCCATCTTCCCAGAATCCTCCCCCAGTGCCGCCCCTGACTCTCTCCTGTGAATGTATTGTGGGTGCTATTTAAAATTATTGTTCTCTTTTGCCCTCAATGGAAATGATTTTTTCAGTGTTTTGATATAATTCTAAGATGTCAAAATACTGATTTAAGCTAAACCTCAAACTGTCTACTACTTGAGAAAGCTCCATTTTATATTATCACTCTCCATAGAAAATATATTTAGATAAAGCTATTTAGATAAAACAAAAAAAAATTGTTCTAGACTAACTTCATCTCTTAACCAATTTTCAACCAGCTCTAATCACAATCCCACTTGTTATTTTTATCATTTTCTTCATGAAGATGTCCTGTTGATAGATAATTCAATTCCAACCATTTACCTGCATGTGATGATACAGCTTTTGTAACTCAAATGACAATTCCCAATGATCTTGTGAGTACAACGAACACACTATTTATTTTCTAAGATTGTTTCAATACAGGCAGAAAACTTGCATGAGATGAGAGGAATCCTCAGTACTACTGAAATTGTATGTGGAAGACCATGTGGGGCTCCTGCTAGGTCATGAATCAGAAACAGTTTTCTTTATAAATGCTGAGAACGCAAAGGTGATCAACCCATCCTTGATTGGGTCCCACCTTGAACTTCAGTTTCTGTGCTCTAGAGTTCAACAGGGATATTCCTTTCCTACCAGAGGAGCCACAGTCCCTGAGATTTCCCTTCTGGTTTCCCTGAGCTGTCATCTGTAGAGTTCAAGCAAGAGGATTAATTATGCAGCTTCTGCAGACTTAAGAACAGTCTGTTTCAAGTTACGGTCCTTATTACTATTTTTTCATCAGCTTGGATCTTTTTGATGAAATATATTTGCTCATTGTTGAAAGTAGAATGTCCAAACCAATCAATCTACTGATAATAGGATAAAGTCTTGTCACCATCTGATTCAAATACATGAGCATGCTATGTTATTTTGCTTGTGGTAGCTTCTATTTTACTGTGAACGTTATATGAAGCTAAATATATTTAAATGCCTATGTTTCCATTTTGGTTTTCTCTTTCAAAGCTTTATATTTTGGAATTTAGATTTACAAATGCATCACTTACTTCTATAAATGAAGTAGACTTTTCCTTTTCTATATAGAAACAAAATAGTATATCACAAGTACATGTACTATAGTTTGGTATATTCTTAATTTTGTTTTCTGTTTATTTTTTTAAGACTTAGAAGGATGCCAAGAAGTGGCAACCAAATCTATCAAACACAATTCTTTTGAGTGTGGTCTTTCAATATTTCATACTACTTACCCAGGCCTTTATCTAACAGCTTATAGTAAGTTGGTAACTAGAAATATGATAGAGAACTCACTGAAGGCTAGCAAAACTAGAAACATTAGAACTTTTTCTTCCACTTTATTTTGACTCATTTTACTTCCTTTTACCTTTATTTCATCTGTCTTTTATCCCATGCTTTTCTGTTTTAAGATATAATTGAACATATAAAAAAAAAAATAGTGCAGAGCCAGGCACGTTCGTACACACCTGTAATCCCAGTACTTGGGAGGCTGAGAAAGGAGGATTGCAGGTTCAAGGACAGCCTCAGAAACTTAGTGAGATTTTAACAATTTAGTGAGATCTTTGTTTCAAAATAAAAAATAAAATAGGGCTGGGGATGTAGCTTAGAAGTAGAATACCCTTGGGTTCAATCCCTAGTACCTCCCCCCCAAAAATAATAATAATAATCATGTATAATGATGGTCCCTTTAGATGGTTAAATTTGAGCAACATTAAATATTTGCTTTAATAGTTATAATTACATAAAAAAATAATTTATCTTGAAAATTGAATCTGCTTCATGTTGACTAGTCCTTGGAACAGCAGGAGCAAGATCTATGTCAGATGACTAAAACCAGGGACGGCACCTTCCCTACTTCCTTATGGCGACTGGAGAATTATAGTTGCTAAACCATTGAGCCAAATTTCAATGAACTCAATGCACCAAAGGTCAAAATCCCAGGAAGAATGACGCATTTGGAGGTCCTTGGGGTAGAGGTCAAGTGGAGTCCACACCGCACTCACTCTCTCCTTCCCTTGTCAAGGTGAGTGGCATGCTGTGAGCTCGTGACTAGAGACACACCTGCCAACGCATTTCCACCCAGGGAGAAGTCTCTGGCTGCCTGGCAGCTCCTCTCCTTTTTAAAAAAATCTCCAGTCTGGCCTGCTCCTTTTCAATGTGAGGAAATCTCTTTTCATTGTTACTGGAAGGAGTGTTACTATCTTTTTGCCTTTCAGAAGCACCTTTAGGTAGGAAACTGCTGGCATGGATTCTCAGCAGAGCCCCGTAAGGGAGGCACCCTAATGCCATCCTCTATCCCTTGCAGTGTGCAGAACAAGAGCCTTTTTTAGGGGAATTTCTCTATAGCTAAAGGGGAATTCTAAAAAGCTTATTTCCTATTGAGGCTTATTTCTATTTTGTTATCTGAATTTTTTTTTAATTTGGAAATTTTGTTTAATGACACTAGCATATTTTCTGAACACACTCTATCAGTTTAGACTTTACTTGCTTGAAATTAGTTTGCATTTCTATCCTTCTGACAAGAGCCACAAGAATGGATTAACTGGAACAGTCAGTCTGCGATGATTTTAAGGTTTGTTAGGTGCTGGCTCACTAGTAGTAGGACTTTTTCTAGGAAAGAGGTAGCCAAGACGGACATGTTATATGGTTATTATCTGAGGAAAAGGACATCCATCTTTTAATGAAATATAGTAGAAGACAGATTCTATGGAAAAACTCAGAAATATGGTTTAAAGTTATCTGATGGCGAGGCCATGAGCTTATGAGGAGCTAGTATGATTGAGATAAGTAAATGATTCACTTTTAAAGTCTTCCTAGAGATCTCATACATACTTTGATGTGGCTAGGATTGAAAAGAAATAGTGGCGTTAAACCTGATGTGAGTTCGTCTTTGACAGAAACAAGATTGTGTTCCAAACATGAGAAGCTCTACTAATAAGAGCAGGCCAGAAGATGAAAAAGGCAACAGAGAGACCCACAATGGCCTGAAACCATGTGCTCAGCATCCAAATGCAAATAAAGAAAACTGAACATACTCTACTAACTAAGCAGTTGAGTGCTTTGCTTTATTTTCTTCTGTATATGATACTCCTACCAAAAATATAGAATTTATTTTTGTGTTAGGTAAGAAAGTTCACATAATTTAATTACAGCAGACACATATAGAATTACTAATAAATAATGATAATAAAGTTGAAATATAATAATTCTCCATCCCTCCAACTGACGATGTCTACCAGAATTGTTTTTTAGTAGATTTTATCAAAATACTTTCTACATATTATACACTTATGAAAAATGAAAGCAAATTACAACAGAGAAACTTTTATTTCATAAACCATGCTAGAGTTAGATACGGAATGTTTTCTGAAGAGCTCATGTATTAATATTCCGATTTGACGTAATTAAATCATGAGGGTTAAATTTTTATCAGTGGATAAATTCACTGTAATTGATTTACTGGGTGGCAACCTAGACAGGTGGTATATGGGTGAAAAAGGTGGGTCTCTGGGGATGTGGCCTTAAGGACTGTGGCTTTTTCTTTGAATACCCTTGCTTGCTCGCTCTCTGGCTTCTGGCCTCCATGACTTAAGAAGAGAACTCTTACTTTTCACCTATCTCAGCTTCTCACTACCAATGTGCTTATCTCTGCAGACCCAGATTCACATGTACTAAACCCTAAAATCTCCCCAAACGGTGAGCAAATAAATCTTCCTTTCCCTAATTTGCAGTCTGTTGTTTTGGATTACAGCAGTGATAATGTTGGCCGAGGCACCGTAAATAGTCTACATTGATGTTATGCAATGGTTTCATGTTACCTGTGTAGAATAATATTTATAAGAAGGTTTCCTATATACAATCAAAACTACCAAAAGCCCAAGAGCTCTGGCTTCAATTGTGCACCCTCAAATCCTCTTTAATTTTTGGTGTTTTAGGTTTTTCTGTGGATGCCCTAATATTGAACTAATCTCCTGGGAATCTTGTAACATTGGTGGGAAGGTAAGGGCAAGAAATTCCTTTGTAAGTGCTTGCATCTTATTTGTTTACGAGGGCTGCTATAAAAACATACCCCAGATAGAAAACTTATTGATTACTTACTTGCCACAGACTAAGTGGCAGACTAGAAGTTGAGGAGACTAGAAGTTCAAGATCAAGGAGACAGAGACTAGAAGTTCAGGATCAATGTATGGGCAGGGTTGCGTCTTCTGAGACTAGTCTCCTTGGATCAGAGACGGCTCTTCTCTCTCTATGTCCCATTTGGTCTTACCTTTGTGTGCATCTTGGGTCTTTCTTCCTCTTGTGGGAACACTTGTCAGAATGGATTCAGAATGGATTAGGGCTCACCCTTATAACTTCATTTAGCCTCAATTAACTATTTATTTACTCATCTGTTGGTTTTTTTTTTTTTTTGTTTATTTTTGTACTAGGGATGGAACCCAAGAGCATTCTACCTCTGGAAATACACTCCAGACTATTTATTTATTTATTCATTTATTTATTTTGAAAAAAGGTCTCTCTAAGTTGCTGAGACCTGGGATCCTCCTCTCTCAGACTCCAAAGTGCTGAGATTACAGGTGTGCGCAAGCAGGCCCTGATCTTAATTACCTCTTTAAAGGCATTTCCTAGCCCAGCTCAGTGGCCCACAGGTGTAATCCCAGTACCTGGGAGGCTGAGACAAGAACATCTCATTTTGCCTTTACAATAGTCCTTGAGGTAGAATTTATTCAACTATTGTACAGATTTGAAAGTGGAGACCCACATGAACAGACAATGTGATCCATTTAGCACTTGGGGAGTGCTATGCGTTTTATACTCCATACATGTTCAGTGTATTATTGACTAAGGAGAAAATCAAACAAGAAATATTATGTGTGTCTGTTTGATTTTTTTTTTAAATAGCTTCCAGAAGTCATTCTTCCCCCCTAATCATTTTGATTCTCTAAGCATGTCAAAACTCCTGCTATTATCATAGCTTGGGAATTTAGTGGGTTTTTTTTTTTTTTTTTTTTTTTTTGATGATGATGCATCTCCTGCCACATTTTAATCAGCATCATGTATAATGTTTAACCATAGCTGCCTAAGACAGCTGTCATGGAAGTAGAAGAAAAAGCAATGGAATTTCCAAAGGAGGTTGGTGAGAGGCATTGTGAAGCATACACATACACACACACGTGCGTGTATACACACACACACAGACACACAAACACACACTCAAGGACCATTTTGAGCACTTTCTGTGTGTATGCATAGCAATTATTTTGTACTTGATCCTATGCTTTCTTATGTCACTTCTTACACTTTTTTGTTATTGAATTTCTTTTCATACGCGGGCTGTCACTATCACAAGTTTGAGCATCCCTTGAGAACAGAGATACCATCTCCAGCTCTCAGACTCTTAAGGGATTTCCTGGCATACTGGATATAACATTCCAAAATTATTCTTAAACTAAATTAGGAATAGATAGAAGATGGAATGTCTATGATGATTTTATAAGCTATTGGAGTGGGTTCCACTTGTCTCTAGACAGAAAATTCCTCATCAAGGATTTAATTTTGCCGGGCATGGTGGTACATGCTTGAAATCCCAGCATTTGGGAAGCTGGGACTGGAGGATCAGGGTTTGTGGCCAGCCTCAGTTACCTAGTGAGGCACTCTGCAACTTAGTGAGACTCTTTCAAAATAAAGAATAAAAAATAGGGCTGGGGGGTATAGCTTGGAGGTAGAATGCCCCTGAGTTCAATCCCCAGTACCTCAAAAATATATATATCACCTGCAATATAACCCTACAAGCAGGAACTTTTAGATTTTGGTTCACTAAAGTAAGACCTGAAGACCCATGCCATGGTGTATGACAAAAGACCAAAACAAAATTTTTAAAAAAAGCTTATTAAGTGTATTCTTTATTATTTTTTAAAAAACAGCTTTCCCAAGAGTAATGTCTTTATTTTGAAGTTTTTGAATAGTTGCTGAGCAAAGAACTCTGAGGAAATGATGCCTTTTATTTTGCCTTTTATTTCACAGGTTTCATAAAGTTGAGAGCAACGATAGTTTATGAATAATGAAAAGGCACCTGAATGCTTTATTATGATATCAGCTATCACCTACTCGGCTCCTATGCATCACAGATCAATAACGTGTGAAGAGCTTCTTCCTTGATCTACACAATTATAAATTTTGAATTGCCACCATATAGAAATTCTGTTACATTGTGCCTTAGTTATTTGCTGTTTCTTCTCTTCAGAGCATTTTTTTTTTCCTATGAGAAAAAAAAATAGTTCACTTGTCTTAATTCTTGAAAAATATGCATCTAAAACACATCATTTAATCTAGATATATCTGTTTTATTAAATCATTTACTTAAAAGATTGATATTAATATTTGCAATGGACAGTGTGTGTGTGTGTGTGTGTGTGTGTGTGTGTGTGTGTGTGTGTGTGTGTGTGTGTGTAGTGGGGATTGGACTCAGGGGCATTTTAACTTTGACTTACTCCCCACCCCCCCAGTCATGTTTTATTTTTGGAAACATGGTCTCATTAGGTTTCTGAGAGTCTTGCTAAGTTATTGAGGCTGGCTTCAAACCGATGATTTTCCTGTCTCAGTCTCCCAAGTACTGAGATTACAAGCATGCGCCACCACACCGGGCTCCGTCATGTCTTTTGATTTGATTTGATTCCAACTGCTCTTGTAGTTTGGGGAACCTTAGAAAATATTGCATATATACGGGTCAAAGATTTAATTAAGTACCCAGGTCACACCTTATTTAGGTTTACACCACCCTATTTTGTCCTTGTTCACAATGGACTTTGGACAGCTACAATTTATGAAACCTCTCTTGGGACTGTACAGGTATGATGGTGATAATCCTATAGTGACCATCTTGCAACAAGCATATAAATGCTTATTAAATAAAGAAGAAAACATACTCAGAAAGAAGCAAATAGATTTGTAAGTGAACTGGTTTTTAAGTGAGCTAGACTCAGACCTCAACCTTTTTATCTTTTAACTTTTATTTAAAGTTTGGGGCAAGATTCACATATCATAAAGTGAACAATTTTATATTGTCTAAGTCAGTGAATTAATAGAGATACAATATTGTACGACCACCACGTCTATCAAATTCTAAAATATTCTTATCACTCCCAAATAAGCAGTCACTCCCTATTCCTCTTCCCCCTAACCTAAGCCCCTGGTAACTACCAATCTTCTTTCTGTCTATATGGATTTACCTATGCTGGATATTTTCTTTTCTTTTAATTTGTTATTTATTTTACTGTTGTGTTACTGGGAATTGAACCCAGGGGCATTCTATGTCCAAGCTACACCCTGACCCCTTTTTATTTTATTTTTTTTGAAAGAGGGTCTCACTAAGTTTCTGAGCATCTCATAAACTTGTTGAAACTATCCTCGAACCTGCAATTCTCCTGTCTCAGTGTCTCAAGTACTGGGATTCCAGGCGTGCACAACTATGCTTGGCTAGCTAGTTTATATAAACAGAATCATATGACATGTGACCTTCATAAATGAACTTTTCTAATTGGTCTCAGATTCCCTTTTACTTCTTCAACAATATCTTGCCCAGGACATGTCCTTACTCATAAGCTTTCAAGAAAATTTGTCCCTTTTTTAAATAATAAGTATCTCTCAAAATATACTTTAAAAATATATGTTATGATATAATTATAATGATAGAAGAAACACCAAAGTATTTAAGCCTAAGAATACACCAGCATTCACTCATACACACATGCATTTCAACATTGATCATTCATACCTCTGTAAGGCCCTCCTCCAACCTGCCCTGCCTCAGTTTGACCATTATGAGTACAACTCTACAATTTCCTTGCTTTTGTCCAGGTTAGAGCATGTATGTCTGGCTGTATTATTTAGTTCTGCATATTTAGAAATGTAAACAAATAGAATCATGTTGGATGAGATTCATCCACTTTGTGTGTGTGTGTGTGTGTGTGTGTGTGTGTGTGTGTGGTTTCATTTCACTCCTTTGCACTGATGATTAATATCCTATAAAATACCTTTATCCAGTGTGGTCGTGGCAGCCCACACTTATAATTCCTGTGCTTGGGAGGCTGAGTCAGGAGTGATGACAGGTTCTCAGCCAGCCTCTGCAAGTGAGTGAGACCCTGTTTCAAAATAAAAAGTACAATAGGGCTGGGAGTATAGCTCAGAGGTAGAATACCCCTGGGTTCTATCCACAGTACTGCCAGAAAGAAAAAAAAAACTCCTTTATCCAGGTCTGAGTTCTAACTCACTTTAAAACCAGTTCACTTACAAACCTATTTGCTTCTTTCTGAGTATATTTTCTTCTTTACTTAATAAGCATTTATATGCTTGCTGCAAGATGGTCACTGTAGGAATACCAGCATCATACCGATACAGTCCCAATAGAGGTTTCATAAATTGTCCAAGTCCATAGCCTTTTATCCATTTTGTGATGATGAGCATTTGAAACATGGTTATTTCCAGCTATATTATTATTAGGAAAGTGACCTAAATATGCATACAAATAAAATACACATATACATATGCATTTCCTGGTCAAGAGGTAAAAAGTGAAGTTTCTCAGGGCTTTATTCATCAAAATGAAATTACTAGAGCACAGAAAATGCACGATATCATCTTTGATGGATAATGCTGATTTTCAAAAATAGTTATAAAACTTTATGTTTTTGCCATTTTTCAAGAAACATTTTAATTATCTATATATATCCTTACCAGGACTAGATTTTCAAACTTTTTTTTCTGCTATTTGCTAATCTACTGGACTAGAGCTTGCATCTCATTTATTTTTAAATTTGCCTGTCTATAGTTACTACTGATGATGAGATTATTCTTTTCATAAGTTATTTGAACATTTGCATTTTCTCTTCTGTGAAATTTCACTTTATTGCTTTTTTCCAATTTTCTATTGAATAACTTGAATTTCTCTTATTCATTTGCAGTCATTTTAATGGTAACATGGATGATATTTTGTGAATGTATTCAAAATAATCATCACTTGCTTTGTGCTTATCTTTTTACTATCTTTATGTTATCTTAATCAACCTCACTTAAAATGTATCATAACCTAGATTATTTTAACATAATGGATTTTGGTTTAATTTATCTTCTTTGTGATTTTTTTCACGCACTATCTAAGAAATCCTTTCCTACTCTGAGAGCATAAAGCTATTTTTATATTATGTTCTAAAATTTCTAAATTTATCTTTCACATTTGTATCTTCATGGGTATGATACAGTAATCCAATTTCTTTTGCTTAAAAAACACATCCTTTCTTTACTGACCTACAAAGCAAGCTCTATTGTAATTTTATATATGTTTCTCTTCTTGGTTCTCTACTTACATATTTATATATAAGTATACTTCTTTCTCAGCTCTTTATTGTGCTCTAGCTATCAATTTATTTATCCCTCTATCTACACACTGTGGCTTCCTTCTTCTTCCTTTTATCTTTCTTTTAAATTTTTTCATTTTTTCTAATTTGCCTTTTAACACCTTCATCCTCTCATTGTATTCCCAGCATGAGAAAATATTCTAAAGTGTTGCTGCGGCCAATGATGCTAGTATATGCTTTTGCATAATTTGAATCTTTACTCTGTGCACATGAAGCTTTCATTTAAGTGGATGGCATTATATTTTATACCTTGATCTATTTTTTAGTGTTTCTTTTTTCACTAAGTACTACCTGTTTTTTCCCCCAGAATTGAGGATTATACTCAGGGTCTGGTGTATGCTAGGCAAGCACTCTACTACTAGGTCTCCCCAGCTCTAAGTACTACACTTTCCTGAGTCCTGTGTGTATGTATGCCTCTCTCACCCTGTCCCTCATCACAACGTTATCATTACAATGCACCAATGAAATAAAAAAATAAATAAATTGTCTCTTCATACCCTTTACATGTATTTACTTGTTATTTACTTATAAAATATGTATTTTTTCTCGGAGTTTGCTTTCATGTTTTACACAAGAGAAGTAGTAAGGAAATAATAAAATACAGATTTTAATATTTGGAAGGAATTTCAATAAATTTATAGGAATATTGGAATATTAGAATATAGATATTTTTATTGGCTTACTCACTAGAAACATAGTCTCTCCTTTGGGTGCTTACTACATTTCTTCACAGTTTTCTTCATTTTGAGAAATAAAATATATTAAAGATGTGCTGATTCAAGGTATTTTGTTTGCTACTATTTTTGCTCGTAAAGTAATTCTTTCCCGACCCTAGCTCATAAGATATCCTGCTTCATTTTCACTATATTCAGTGGTAATTTCTTCTGATTTGTCTTCCAGTTCATCATCTTTTCTGTTTTTTTCCAAATCCCAATATGATGATAAACCTATTTGTTATTCAATTAGCATTAGTTTATAGCTAGAAGTTCAATTTAATCTTTTTTTTTTTTAA
This sequence comes from Graphiurus murinus, assembly GCA_004027655.1. NCBI lineage: Eukaryota > Metazoa > Chordata > Mammalia > Rodentia > Gliridae > Graphiurus > Graphiurus murinus. Next base: position 27,243 of record PVLC010007530.1, on the reverse strand, counting down.
ATACGCTGGGTTATTTTCAAGCCACATATGTCTCATTCAATTAAAATTAATAGATATTCCTATTTTCATTCTGCATGTGTTTACAAATTAAAAAAAAAAAACACTTTGCTGGTCACTTTCTGCACCTGTTTCTATTTCTAGCACCCATTTCCTTGTGTGATAAGGGACCTTTGTAACACTATATGGAGCATCGTTTGAGTGCGTGGAGGGGTCACACTTCTGCCCAGTGTCTAGGTTCACTCTCAGCCCAGGACAAGGTCTACCAAACAACCAGCCTCATGTTTTTTGTTGTTGTTGTTTTTTTTTTTTTTGCGGTACTGGGGATTGAACTCAGGGGCATTCTACCTCCGAGCTACGCCCCCAGCCCTATTTTTTATTCTTTATTTTGAAACCGAGTCTCACTAAGTTGCGGAGTGCCTCACTAGGTAGCTGAGGCTGGCCGCGAACCCGGATCCTCTGGTCTCAGCCTCCCGAATGCTGGGATTACAAGCGTGCG
>PVLC010007530.1:0-26647 GCA_004027655.1 Graphiurus murinus | reverse complement strand
GCCTCATGTTTTATGGCACTTCCAGGTAACATAAACTCAGACTACTCGCCCTCAGGAGAAACACTTTGTGGCTTGAAGTTCTCAGGACAGATTATTTTTCTTCCTTCACTCAGATCCAAGTTTCCTTAGACTTCTTCATTTTGAAGGAAATGTATCAACAGTTCATTCATATTCTATAATCCTACCTTTGGTGTAAAGGTAGACTTAGTAGGCTCTTCTTCTTGGGAATGAAGGGGAAAATGGACCCATTACTTGCTCTATTTCTCGATTTTAAATCGTACTCACTCTCCCTGTTCACCCTCAGATTGTATCTTCCTAACTTGCTGATTTTGTATGAATTTTAAAAGATATTTTAAATGCATTATTATTTTACTTATGTTTAACAGTAGAATTAGTTAGAGACCTAATCTGTCTCAACTTATATAATTTACGTATCTATGGGAAAGGTAAAAACCTCTTGGTTTGGTAATCTAAAATCTATGAATTTAGCAGTGCATTGTGGTGCATGATTATAATCCCAGTACTTGGGAGGTTGACACAAAAGGATTGTAGCTTTGAGACCAGCTTCAGCAACTTGGTGAGCATCTCTGCAATTTAGTAAGACCCTGTTTCAAGAAAAAAAAAAAATGATGCCCCTAGGTTCAATCCCTAGTACAGAAAAAAAAAAAAAAGTCTAAGAGCTTCAATGGCATGACCACACACATATGCTTTGAACTTGTCTTCTCGTTAACATTCCACACAAACTGTCATGTCCAACAGCTTAGCTCAGCTTCTTCTTTGTTGCTCTAGTCCGTTGGCTCAGAAAAAGACTGGTGTATCCCTTATCAGTTGAACACTTATTAAGTGGTTCTGTCTTTGCCTTGAGGTTTTTTTGTTGTTGTTGTGGGTTTGGTTTTTTTTTTTTTTTTTTTTTGCCTTCTTGTTTTTCATTTCATTTCATGACAAAATCACACATTTGCTTAAGGGTTCTAAACAGAATGGGGATATCTCATCGGTCTTTGAGTCTTTGATTTATATCTCTCTTTTGGAACCTTCCACCCAGGGTTTAGGTTTAGTTTGATGACTATACAAGATTAAGACTCTCAACTCCCAGGAGGGCTAAGCAGAAAAATTTGTCCTCAATTTGAAGTTTTATTTTATACAAAAAGTCTAGTGTTCTCTTAAGTATTTTAGTCAGCTGAAGTGAGTCTTCAATTCAATACTTTTATTAGTATTCTAAAATTTTGGCAGAAAAGAATGTGTTAATAGAAAATTGAGTTTTGTTTTTTTAAAGTATTTATTTATTTATTTATTTATTTGGTACTAGGGATTGAACAGAGAGGGGTTCTATCTTCAATCAATACCAACTGCCCTATTTTATTTTTTTAATTTCGAAACAGGTTCTCTTCCAAATTGCTGAGGGTCTCCCTAAGTTCCTGAGGCTGATCTGGAACCTGTAATCCTCCTTTCTCAGCCTCCCAAGTACTAAGATTACACACATGTGCCACCAAGCCTAGCATTCCTTTTTTTTTTTTTTTTTTAACAGAGTTACCTTTGTACCATTATATTTCATTTCACTCTAGCAAAACAGTGTACGTGCAAACTAAAAATATATCATTTGTTTGTAATCTAAAGAGTGAAATTTGGAAAACCAATTTTTTTTATAAAAGCACCAAAATAATTGTTTTATTAGTCAACTTAAAAAAAATACTAGTCTTGCAGAGAAAAATCAAACCCTTCCTGTAAGAGCTACCAATCTCCACCATTTCCAATAGCCAATATGAAACACACCTATGGCTATCAGAATGGAAGAGAAACAATTGCAGGCGCAGGGACTGGTTCTTTCCAGTTAGATGTGCTCTGGGCTCTGTGTCCTGTTCTCCATGCCCTGCTATCTTCATTTTGCCTTCTTCTGGCTTTTCTTGCCTTCTTCTACCTCGCCAGTCTCAGCAGCTGAGTAGCCACTTTTTCTGAGTTGGTGCATAGACGAGTTCCGTGGGAAGATTTCCATCTTCCTCCAGCATCTTTGACTGCTCCCTTGACCACTTCCTTCCTCATAGGTGTCCTCTGAGTTTATTTGCTCATGCCTCTTTGTTTGGATAGCAAGGATGAGGTCACCCAAGTGCTGGGACATCCTGAGGGCTGGATTCTATGTATGGGACTTTATTGAATTTGATCTTGTCCAATTTACATGGTCAATTGGAGTCAACATTTAAGCTGAAAGGAATTTGAACTCTAGGTTAAGTCGTGTATCACCTGTATATTATCATTTAGGGTTTATCATGGAATGAATCATTGAGGGAGGTGGCAAAGCATTGGGGGGAAGGAATGTTAAAAAGGCCCAAGGTCAATTTAAGTGCCAACAAACATTATCCATGAGTAGAATGGAAATAAGGCCTGTTGTCGGGTGATATCAGGGAACCTGTGTCTGTGCAGGATCAGTTACTCTGTGCAGTAGAGAAAAAAGACAGAAAGAGTACAAGAAAAAGCAAGGGGTGCATAAACAGTGTAAAGAAAGTTGTGAAGATTTTCCTTTGGAGCTAGTGAATATTCTACTTCTTGGCTGTCATTACTAAGACACACTCTAGGAAAACCTTTTCCTTACTAAATTTCAAAACCTTTTCCACGGAAATGTCTGTGTGCTGGCCCTCCTACAAAAGCCATAACCCAAGCAGGTTTTTTTATATATTTTATTAGAAACATGAAAACACTGCATTCACACTTAATTAGCCCATTTGGAAAATATTGATCAGAACATCCCATTTTCGGAAAAGTACTTTACAATTAGTACTACAATCACTGCATTATTAACATCATCTCCATAAAATTAGTCAGTCTCCTTTAAGCTTTACATGAAGAGAGATGTCAGTTTGATTACTATCAAAAACAATTAAAATGAGTTGCAATTTTCTCTAAAACTGTGAGCCACATATGGATTGATGAATGTTCTCAAGTCACCATGCTTTAAAATGCAAACAAACAGGCAATTATCATATACCATCAAATATAATTACGCATGCTAATCTCCATAAAACCCTACAAGTTAATACTATATATTAGCAGTTAATCATATAGTTTAAATGGGCCCAGGATGCATTTTTATGAACTCTCTAATCTGCATCAGTAAGGAATGCATAGAGCTGGGTAGGGGCAGGGGATGTGAATGAATTCTCAAGTACAGGGGATGTATTTTAAAACATTTACCACTCCTAGATGAACAGCTGTTCTAATTCAAGAGCCTGGGTTAAGAGTCTAGAATCCCGTGGACCCAGCTCACTCTGGGAGACCATCAGAGAAACCACTTTCTCTCTCACTATTATACTTGGGAGGCTCCTAAGATAGCCAGACCAAGAGATTTATCTTGCCCTTAAGTTCCTATCATGTTCTACTTCCTCCCCACCCATGAATAATCCAATTAAAAGCAAATACACTAAAAGAATCTCATTGAGCTGGCTTCCTTTGTCTCATCCCTAACAGAGCACCAACACAAGCCCCACTACATAGCCCATTTGATTCACAGGAAGTACAAGTCACTCCATCTGCAAATTCTTTGAAAGAATCTTTACTTACATACTTTAGTATTGATTGTCTTGTATCACCTCTGTTGAATTGTGTGGCTTCCCCCTTTAAGAAGAGGTATACTTCTGTATCTCTTCTTAAATTCAATATTTCTATGCTAAAATTTTTAATTGTTCAAAAGAAAGTATAATATTTAAAAACAAGACAAGAGGAAATTTTGATAGATAAGGAAACTGGGGCTGAAATCAAACCTTCAAAACTGTGTAGATGCTATTTTCAAAATAGGAGGGAGCTTGGAGCTAGTGGTAGGAACAGTTGTTCCTTGAAGGCAAAGATAATAAATGCTTCTTCACACCCTAAGAAATGGGTCATGAGACTGGGCAAAGTATCTCCAGTGGAACAGAGAACAGAGTGGCCCTCCTCTGTGTTTCTGTGTATATGACAGTAGACATACTGCAAATTACTGGGAGACAGTAGCTTGTGCAGCCTGGGTCACACTGTGGAGTAAGGAACTTAGGAAAGAATGCTTGCAGAAGGAGCAGACAAGGATGGTGAAGCAGGAATTCTTCCAGCACTGGGAGAATCAATAGGCTTTAAGATTATCTCTTGCATAGCTGTCGGTGGTCCAAGAAACATTTTGGATTCCAAAACGTTTGAAGAAGGAGTGCTTCACAGAAGTTCAGCTGAGCTTGGAACTGCCGGACAGCCCACAGATTTTTATCCCCCTGAGAATTAGAATTCTGTTAAAAGACTGATCCAGGTGGAAGGAAACCACAGATCTAGATAGAAAATAAATTTGTTCCTGTAGCAGCAAAGTCTTTATTATGGTTGGTGGGGGTTGTTCTGAGTGAAAGAGCCATTTCTGATATGTATTAAAAATTAGTGTGACTACTCCTTTTAATTATACAATTACACTTTAAAGTGAAGGACTTAATTTGCTTTTGGTTCAAGTGGCTGCACCATTTGCGTATTTCTCCAAAAGGCTGTGGTTGTATTGTCTCTAAAACTTAGTCTGCTATCTAGAAGCAATTCAAGGGAGTCTAAGCAACTTCAATGACCCTAATGCTAACTTTGCAATAATGATTAACAAGTAGAAGTACAGAAGAAAAAAAAAAAAAAAAAAAAAACAACACACAGGAAGCAGGCAACCAAACACCTAGGGGAACTCACCACACACAGGTACCATGCTGAGGACTTATCTAAATGATGCTTCATTCAAATTTCACCAGGAAGGAGAAAAGAGACCTTTTGATGCTTTACAGATAAGAACCTCAGGCATGGCTATGCTAATAGGTTTCCCTAAATGTCATGACTTCTGTAATGAAAAGTGATAATTTAGAGCCATATAGTTAAGATTCCAAAGTCCACTTTCATTTCTTAGAAAAAGACGTAGCGAACTCTGATGAACTCTGATTGCTAAAGGTGGTTTTAAGTGTTTCACTTTTATTGCACTGATTAAATTTTCTGAGTTTATGTTTGAGTAGGTATGTGGGACTTTGCACGTCAGCCTTGAGCAGAGAATGGGATTTCAAAAGCTGGTGATGCGAAATAGCGAAGCACTGTTGTTCCTGAAGGTACAAGCCTGTGGGAACAGCGAGGCATTTGGGTCACCAGCACAAGCGAAGCTGCCTCACACTATTTCCTAAGATCGCTACAGTATTTACAAAATGAAAGTCAAACATCAAATATGCTTGGATAATTATGCTTACCCTCCTCTTTGGAGCTGCATCATTTGAGATTACATATAACAGAGTCAGAGAAATACCGGAAAGAACCCTGCTTAGATGACTCTGCTTGCTTAGACTGTGTTTCTGTGGCTTCTCCCAGAACATCTGTGGTCTTTGTAACAATAATAAACATCTGCCTAGTCAGAGCCCCTTTCTCACAGACCGACCCCTCCTCCCTCTAATAGACAAGCTTCTACATCCATCCGTAGAGTTGTAATCTCACAGGCTTGGCTGTGGCTCAGTAGGTCAGACACTTACACCTCCCTCCAAGCCCAGCTATCATACTGTGGCTCCTTGGGATTTGGAATTAAAATAAAGAGAATTCAATTGAAGGGTCCCCTATAACAGGCAAGCAAGTTGGGATCATTGAGGAAGCCAGAACCTGTGATTTGGAGCAGGGAGATGGCACCTGGGGAAATGGAAGGGATAGAAACAAGTGCACAGCGAACACACACTACGAAAGAGCAGCAGACATCAGACATCTGGTTCCAGCCTCTTCTTAGAGAGTATCTGCCTTCCCATTCATTGGTTCCACGAGATATCCCTGTGTTTTTATGACAAAGTTCTACTTTGAGCTAAAGGCTTGCTTCCGTTGCTTGCAACTGAAGATTCCTAACTAATAAGAGTAAAGCACTACCCCACAGAGCTCTGGGTAATAGGATAATCTGATGACAGTTTTCAGGCTAGATCAGAATGGGACAAAACTAAAAGCAAAATGCTAGTGTGCGGTAAAGCCTTATAATTAATTTCCTCCATGATAATTAGGAAGTGATCTGTGGGAGTTTGCCATCCCTCTGTCATTTAAGCATGCAAGCGAAAGCTGCAAAAGAGGAACACACACGTGGAGCTCACTCTGGTTCCTCTGAAGCATTCGTTCATGCACAACCAATAGGACAACCAGCCATCATTAACTCCTCACCGTCCCTAGCTGTCACTTGTAGCAACACTCCGGTGCTGCATGTCAAGACTTGTGTTGTTCTATAATTGAGATTTTTAATTAATCCAGTTGATCTTTCTGTGTGCTCTTCTCTCTTCCAAACAAGTGAAAAATGTTTTTAAGGATGCTCAAAGGATCTCCTAGATATTGAGATGAGAACTAGTTGAACTCGTATTTGAAAGTCCACTGACTCCCTGTACCAAAGAAGGCAAATCAGGAAATCCTGATTCACTGCCTTTGGAATATCCATGTGCTTCTCTGTTTTTTCGGCCCTCTCATCTTTAGGAGGAGACGTGTGGCAATTCCTAACCAGTGTGCTGAGAATGAAATTGGCATGTGTGACTTGTGGCCCGGAGCCAAGAGCAGGGCAGTCGGATTTACTGTGCACATTCCTCTCCTCCTTGGTCACAGCATTTTTAGGGGCTCTCTGCTCCAAAATGGTCAACCACAAAATGTGAGAGTTGATAGCAAACAGGGTCCTCGTGAGACAGGATGGCCTCTGTTGTGCAGGTGATATGTTTGAGAAATGAATATCTTGAGTCAAAACTTGAGATCATTTGATAGGACAGAATCAGCTCTCTCATCAAGAAATAATAAGCATGACTTTTGCAGTCTATAAAACCAAGGCAGGCAAATGCTTTATTAAGAAATGAACTTAGAGAGTATCATCTACAAGCCCTCCAGCTTTGGCAAATGCTTCTCACCTGGATTTCTTTGCTTTCCTCTCTTCTTGACATCCTAAAAGCATAGAAAAACACATCCAAAAGGTTAGAATATTGTTAACGATGACGGCTCAAGGCTTCAACAGATGGAGGTTTCTTCCAGTCCTGCCATGTACTGTCTGTCCTGGGCGAATCTATTTTAGTGGTCTAAGCTTCAGGATGCTTAACTGTGCATAGAATGAAGGCACCTGTCTTTCAGAGTTGTAAAGACTAAGTGAAGGAACACAGGCCACACCCAGGTGCCTCAAATGTTCAAGGGATACAAGCCACTATAAGTAGATGATTACTAAGTAGATTGACTAATGGCACCTGGAAATTGGCAGATGGGAGCCTGATACAATGGCTCAAATGTGGCGTTTTCCAACCGGATATGGCCCTATGGACCTGTTGCCTTTATTCAGTTCTATTCCTGGGCAGGCAGGGTTACAAAATGCTGTTAATTTTAAAAGGAGTTTGGGTCGTGGAACTTTTCATGTGTTTGCAGGTGTGCCTGGTTATAAGTCCTTCTAAAGGGCCATGTAAAAAGGGGAGGCTTATCTCCTTGGTAATTTGCTGTAGAGACTAGCAGAGTCTTGCCTAAAGAAGGCGTTATGTTTTCTTTAGGAAGCAAAAGCAGAATTAGGTCACAAACAAAGGATTTGTTATTTCAATGCTGGGCTTGTGATTTTTTTCCATCAGGGCTTGATCTAAACCACCTCTTGTTACTTCATAAAGGTGGAGTAGCAGAGCAGGCAGGTCTAGCTTGCTTTGCCAGTCTCAAAATGCATATGGCTTCTGATGATGAGCAGAGAGAAATTTCAAGTTTTATGGGTGTGCTGAGAAAAAATGGCAGGAATCTCCTTACAGTGAAGCAAGAACTTGGCGAAGTGATAAATGTCTTATAGAGACAAGAATGTCAAAGGTCTTGGCAAGGGGTGCCTGGGGCCTCACTGGGGCAGCAGCTTTTAGGGTTTTAGTGGGTGAGTTTTATTCATCTGCAAAAGAGTGGCTGGACTGGTTTCTAAAATAAAGGATTTAGCTCTTCAATGAAAACTTTTGATATTTCTCTTTTATTCCTCCTGAAACCAGAAGTGTAATAAGGCATGACGTTGACTGGCTAGTCACAGAATTAAGTGGGTTAGTTACATAAAGTCAAAGTGCAAATCCAACAGGAGTCAACATGGACTAAGATAGAAATTGAAGCCTCACTTGGAATGAGTTTCTATTTACAGAACAATTTTAAGCAATGCATTTCTTAAGCTCCAAAACCATCAGAATAAGTGGTTAAAAAAATGGATTTCTATCTCCAAGATGGTAGCAGAGAGCCGAGAATGGTGGCACACACTTGTAATCCTGGTACTTGGGAGGCTGAGACAGGAGGATCGCAGGTTGGTGGCCAGCCTCAGCCACTTAGGTCCTCTGCAACTTAGTGAGACTTTATTTCAAAATAAAGAATAAAAATAGGGCTGGGGTGTAACTGGGAGGTAGAATGCCCTTGGGTTCAACCCCCAGTACCGCAAAAAAAGAAAAAAGGATAGTAGCAGAGAAAGTTATGCAAAGCAGAATGGAAGATGTCCTTCTACCCCGTTCTGCTGTGAACAGACCTGAAACTCCTCTACACTATGTGGACTTGGCTCTATCTGTTGAAAAAGCCACTACTCTGCTTCTAGATTTTTCTATGGGACTTTTAATTTTACTTTATTATTAGTGATTAAAGATAGAATATGCTTCTCTTCACTACTTTGCACATTAACCATTTGATTTTGAGAAATATACTCAGCCCTTATCTTACTCCAAAGACTTCCAAACACCTTCCTGCGGTCATCTGCCTCTTGCTATTCATCCAGACTCATCTTAAGAGTAAGGCTTTTTACCGCTGTTCCGTGGAAAGCCAGCTTCAAGATCTCCTTATTTAAGAAGGTCTGAGGAGCTCCTAACCTGCATTGCTCTCCCTGGAAGTGACTTCACAGTTCCCAAAGCTTTTTTTTTTTTTTTTTTTTTTTCAGGAGTGAAATCATTTGCAATTTTTTTTTCCTTCTGCCTCACCGGAAAATCAGTCAAACAGCTTAATATGCATGCCATTCTTTGCAGCGAGGTGATTGCCAAGCTAGAAATGGTGTGCAGAATGTCAAGTATGTTGTCATGTCTGTTTGGGGCTTCCTCGGGTCTCCTTGCCAGACTAGAGGCTAAAGATGAAAGTTAGTGGTAATTCAGTTCTGACAATATGAGTCGTGCAGACAAGAAACAGGATTTTCAAGAGAACTGGACGATGTGGACATAGGTTAGAAATCTCACTCTGCTCAAAAGAGAACCTCTGGTTTCCTTTCCTGCCTTAGAAGGTAGACAGACCGGTTAGATAAACTGCTACCCTAGACGTGATGGATCATGTGTGTCTTCCTGGCCTCCTAGCATCATATTTACAACTGAGCCCTACGCGGGTCACCTCTCCGGCTGGGCTCTGGATACCTGAGGGTTGGCTCATTGTTTTCTTGGAGAGCTTTTAGGATAGACAAGAGCCAGGGTATCGAAATTAAAGTAGCCTTGATTTTCATTTCCATCTCTGTCTCTTAATAGTTATGTGACTTTAAGAAAGTTACATAACTTCAATGAGCCCCATTTTCTCTTTTATAAAACAGGGGAACTAGTCCGGCGTGGTGGTACACACTTGTAATCCCAGTACTAGGGAGGTCGAGACCAGAAGATCCAGGTTCGCAGCCAGCCTCAGCTACTTAATGAGGCCTTCCACAACTTAGTGAGACCCTGTTTCAAAATAAAGAATAAAAAATAGGGCTAGGGGTGTAGCTTGGAGGTAGAATGCCCCTGGGTTCAATCCACAGTTCCACAAAAAACAAAACAAAATGAACAAACAAGCAAACAAAAATGCCAGGGGAATATATTTTTTATTTCTTGGGTTATTATAGAAAATTACATGACATAGCAAGGAAAGAATGAATGGCGTTATTTTATTGTTCAATGATTTTACAAAATTCGTCTCTGTTTTCTCTCCCGGAAGCCTTGGATAACTTGAACCTTCACCTGTGTTCACCAGATTTTTGCTAAGACAGAAGGCAGAGCACCACCCACTGCAAAGGGAACTCCCTCTTCTGTCGACAGGTCGCCTTCCCTCTCCCCCTCTCAAGATGGACACTGATACGTGTCTCATTGTCTCTTAGCTGAAATGCCAACCCCAACTACCCAGGAATCTTTTCCATACACTGAAACCACATTTTTTTTCTTTTTGTTTTTGCCCAGTGAGGGGCATTCTACTTCTGAGCTACGCCCCCAGTCCTATTTTATTTTTTATTTTGAAACAGGGTCTCACTAAATTGCTGAGGGCTTCACTAAATTACAAAATCTGGCCTCAAACCTGCAATCACCCTCCTGTCTCACCCTCCCAAGTACTGGGATTACAAGCATGTGCCACCACCCACGCCTGGCTCAAAAACCACATCTTAATTTTTTAGAAACAAAACAAAACAAAAAAGCCAACAAACTCCAACCCCCCTTAACGCATATCCCCCCAGCCCTGTCCTCTTTCTCTGCTCCTCTTCTCAGAAAAGACTCTGTGAAATGTTCATTTTCTCCTGGTAGTTAATGATTCTTTGTGGATGTTTTGTTTTGGTTCGGTTTGGTTTTGGGCTCTGTTTTGAGCTCTGTTCTAAGTTCTCTTTACTAATTCATTCCAAATGCTTCCCCAAGAACCTCCTTCTGCCCTTTATGTTCTCTGATAGTTGCATCAGGTAACTGAGGCAGATCCCCTCCCCCCAAGTGGTATTTTCTTTTCCTCTCTGTTCATTGCCTTTATACCTGGCCTGCAGCTGCCATCCCAGCATCTCCCTTTGCAAAACACTCAGAAGTCATGAGTTCCTTTGCCTTTCTGTATGTCGTTGTTATTGTTATTGTTGTTGTTGTTATTTTTCCCATAGCCACCTCACTCTCAGTTTACCCTTCTTGTAGAAAGAGTAGATTCTCCAAGCACAAATGCCTGGACAAACTAAGAGTTTGAGACATCTTAGCCTTCCATACTTGGGTATGGGATCTATCTAGAAGTTCCTGTTACTATAGTGTTTTGAAGGAATGTCCAGTCAATTCTTAGCTTTCAGAGTTATTAAGAAGTCTAAAGCCATTCTGACCTTTTATTATTAATTAATTAGTGGCTTTTCTTTATTGATGCATTGTAATTATGCATTGTAATGAGGTTCAGAGTGACAGAAACACATGCACACAGCGCAGAGCTTGGTTTGTTTTTCTCCTGATCCTACCTGTTCCCTAGCCCTCCTGTACATAATATAGAAATTATAATATGTGTGTGTGTGTGTGTGTGTGTGTGTGTAGAGAGAGAGAGAGAGAGAGAGAGAAAGAGAGCATTATTTGAGCTTTGAGCTGTTTTCCTTCATATAGATATTATACTTTTTTTTTTCATTTGCAAGAAAAATGTTTACTTTTTGCAAAAAGGGTATGCCGCCAACAAAAGTCTGGTAAGCAGGCCCAATGATCATGAAGTGCACCCAGTCTTTCTCCCTAAGATCCCTAAGGCTGATTTCTGAGCTGTGCATTCCTATTGGTGGGAATGTGGTTTTTATTTTACCTGATTGGTTAATTCATCTAGAATGGAATGCTGGGGGGGGGGGGGGACTTGATGTAGTTTTGTTTTTTGTATTTATGAGTTTCTTTTTTTTTTTTTTTGGTTCTCTCCCCTGGAGTTTTACTGGATCCTCCCACTTTATACAGTATGCTGACACATCACAACAGAATTATTTAGTGCAAGTCTATTTTCATCTCTTGTTGTGGCTGTGTTTGGGTTCTTTTTATCTAGGAATCCTTCTGCTCTAGGAAATATGGTTGTGGCATTAATTCATGTTTTCTTTCCCTGCCTCCTCTCTTTTTCCTTTATCTGCCATTTTTATTAACTATAAGTTGGGCATTCTACACTTCTCCAGAGTTTCTCTTCTCTGTTATTTTCTGGTACTCAGGATTAAACTCAGGGTCATTCTACTTCTGCAATACGCCTACTCTTTTTTAATTTGAAATAAAGTCTCACTAAGTTTCTGAGAGTTTCAACAAGTTGCTGAGCCTGGACTTAAGATCCTCCTTGCTCAGCCTCCCAAGTACTAGAATCATAGATATTACATCAGACATTTTACCCACTGTTTACAATTTTCTGATCTATTTTTCCTTCTTGTCCTTTTCTTCTGTATAGCTGTTCTTTTTAGTATATTTCCTCATATTTTCCATTCTTTTAATGTTCTATTTAATATTCCTTTTATAATTTTTAAGTACTATTTTTTGGTCTCTGAATATTTCATATGATCATATATATCACATGTTCTTGCTTTGTAGTTGCAATGTCTTCTTTACTCTCAGGATATTCATAATTTGTTCTTGTTTGTTTATATGTCTGAGGACATTCTTCTCCCTGCATATTCTCTGTTTCTTTCAAGTGGCTTTCCATTTTTTGTTGGTGGTTGTTTGTATTTTTTGTTTTTTATTTGGATCTCAACTATTTTCATATTAGAGGCTTTCCTAAAACGTCTCCTGGTTCCTTGCGTTCTGATCCTAATTATACAAATAATTAGCTAAGTAGTTTTCCCACAGTTAGGCTTCAATTCTGTTTCTGGACTTAGTAGTTACTCTCATACATTTGCTCTGCAGATTTTAAAAGTGTGCCAAAGTTTTGTGGTTCACATTATCCCTTTAATTATGTTTGTGTCTTTAGCAAATTCCCTTTAGAATTACTTATTTGGATTTAGACGGGCCAAAAAGTAGAAGTCTGTTTTCCTTCTGCCATCATTACCTGGATATCTCCACCCACTCATGCTTCATGTGGAATAGCCCCTCACAGCTAGACTCACCTGGAATGGTTCTTATCGAGTTTATCAACTGTTTTCTGATTACCATATGCAATGGTCATTTCCCTTTTACCAGCTTACTAAAGCATCGCCAGTCATTCCATCCTTTTAGAAACACTCTCCTCTAGAGCATGCTTTCCACCACTCTTCTGAGATGTTGGTCTGGTCACTGCCATCTAAGACCCTTCTGCAGTGTGGTCACCATACCAGGTTGGACCCCCTTGACACAAGGCAGTATCCTCATAATGTGTCAGCCTAGGCGTGTATGCAGATTAAGAACATGGTAACGGAAGTTCTTTCTCTCTTTTCCGTTATCCCAGGCAATGTACAAGACTGTGGACCAACCCCTTGGCACTCACTGGTCAGAGCTAAATGCCACAGTAGAATATAAGACCAATATGCTTGTAAAATTATTCTTGTATTGCTAGATTATAAGAATGATAGCTTAGCATATATTTTTAATAAAAGCTGCTAGTTTATTTTGCTTGTTTATAACCTCCAATAAATTGTTTTATGTGTCCTATAAATTGCTGTGGAATTTGTCCAGGATCAACATTCTGATTTTTCTAGTCTATGGCCCATCTTCCACATGCAGGGCTTTCTTAGTGGTTTTATATTGTACGCAAAGACCGCAATGTAACATAGATGGTCCTTTATTAGGACCCTGTGCTTCTTACACATAAAAATACATGCCTTACCTCTACCCCATCCTAACAGATTCACTTTACCTCTTCCATGGGGGAGATCTTTGTCTTTGGTAAAGAATAACAGAAAAAAAAAAAAAAGAAAAGAATCATTTTTGCTTCCTATCTGTCTTATGCCAATTACATCCTTTGGCAGAAGTGATTTTGCCACTAACTTAGGGAAAACAAAAATAAATGATATTTTTGTTTCATTTATTTACTTATTTATTTAATATTTTTACTTTTAAAACAAGCCTCGAGTATTCTATACTTCAGGCTTGCAGCTAATACTCTTATAGATCCTTGCTCACCTTGTTTATGTCTATAGTTAGATTAAATTTAGCATAAAATCTCTGTTCACATATAATCTGCTTTTTCCAAACATGTCTTCTCATTCCCCTTCATTTGAGTCTTTATATTTTATCTATTTTTGTATTTTCATAAGCTTTTTTATTTATAATCTCATGAAGTTATTATCCCCAGATTGCAGGGGAAAGAACTGGTCTCAGAGAGAGTGATATCGGGACAAACTTTGTGTCTTGCTCAGAAGTCGCAGAGCAACACTGGAAAACCAGGTCTGTCTGACCCCAGAGCTGGTGTGCATGTTGTGGACGCTGAGAGTGAGACACAGTCACACATGCTCTGTCCTTGTGCTGCTGTGGCCTTGGACCCTGGAGTTCTAATGTCCTGTGGAGTCTAAGAACCACTTGCTTGCCCCTGACTGGAGCCATCTGAAAGTTGAGGATCAACTTAAGAAGAGAACCATGGTTATTCCACAAACCTCAGTGTGAGCTCAGTTGCAACTCCCTGCACATTGGAAGGAAGGACAGGGGAGACAAGGGACCCAACCAGGAGTATAATGAGTCGCACCGTCCCAGCTGGCCCCCTTTCAGCTTCCTCTGATGCTGTAAATGTGACTTAATGTAAAAAATAAGTGTCCTCTCAGGCTCTGCTTAGCAGGGGGCAAGGGAGAAATGCAAGAACAGAACAAGAAAACCTGCAGGCAGAATGGAGTGCAGCAGGTACTGCTGGGTCTTAGAACACTTAGAACACGAAGGATCAGTTCCTAGTCTGGTGTTGCAGAAGCAGAGACTTCCAAGTAGGAAGAAAATTAAACCAATATGCAACCCATGGGGAGATTATAACCAATATTCAAGGAACAATTTGCCCAACGGTGGTACCATGCACATTTCCATTGTTCTCCTCTTTGCTTGTTTTTAAAAGCTGCAAGACCACACAAAATGCCTAGTGGGCCAAAGCATTCTTATTCTCAAAGAGAGAGAGAACATTTTTGGCATTGCTAATTCTTTAGTGCGCAGATCAAAGATTCCAAGAACAACTGGCTAGAGGAGAGATGCAATGTGCCTAATTCATTTGTTTCTGAAGAAACACCAGATTAAACTGAACAGGGAACCAAAAAAGAAGTTTAAAAAAAAAAAAAAGATGCATCATGAATTTTCTGTTAAGAATGTTTTCATGAGCCGGGCGTGGTGGCACACGCTTGTAATCCCAGCATTCGGGAGGCTGAGACCGGAGGATCTGGGTTCACGGCCAACCTCAGCTACCTAGTGAGGCACTCGGCAACCTAGTGAGACTCGGTTTCAAAGTAAAGAATAAAAAATAGGGCTGGGGGTATAGCTTGGAGGTAGAATGCCCCTGAGTTCAATCCCCAGTACCGCAAAAAAAAAAAAAAAAAAAAAAAAAAAAACATGTTTTCATGAAGAAGCCAAAGTAGTTAGGAAAACGATAACCGTAACCTCAGTGGTATAGAAGGAAGTGCCATGAAATGATCTTCCTGCCTTTGGCTGTTAGCATATGTGTGTGTGTTTGTGTGTTTGCATGTATGTGAGCACACATCTGTGCTTGTATGTATGTGTTTGTGCGCATGTGCATTATTGCCTGCATACACACACATGTGCTTGTATGCGTGTGCACCTTTGCCCTGGATGTGTGTGAGCCATGTGTTTGCATGCAGGTAGATGTGTGCATGTATCTGTACACATGTTTGTGTCCCTGAGCACCAGTGAAATCATTTTCAGTCCTTCTTAGTGGTCTGGGGCAGAGTGTGGCAGACCTACTGTGCTTCTGTAAGAAAGTGTTGGCCCATGTTGGATAGAACCAAGCCTAGGACCATGCCATTGGAATCACATTTCAGCATTGTTGGCCAAATACAGTTAAATCTCCCCCCCCCCTTTTCTTAAACACTCAGTTTATTGCCTACTAACTGTCTGGTTATGCTTGTCTCTAGAGGTATGCTGTATTTTTTGTTGTTTAGTGGGGGACTGTAATGGATCTATGACAAATTATTCTACAAGTTGACATTTAAAACCAAGTGTCTCCTGGTCTATTGTGAAAACAGCTGTCCTGAGAACGGAAGTAGAGCTGGACTTGAAATGAGGAGATTAAAAAAAAAAAAGTATCCCAGAGACCACTACATTTTCCTTTGAAGATGCAAGTCTCTGAAGCCACTCTTTTAAAATACTGTCTGATCTCATTCATCCGTTTAATGCTCCAAAATGGATATAATATTTTATACATGACAAGCCCACAAGAGAAATTCTATATCATTCTCTCCAGTAACATAGTATAACATGAACTAATCTGAGTGGGAAAATATTCATCCATTTCCTACAGACGGTTAAAACATCTGCTGCCAAAATTCCATGACTACCATTTATTACAGACATAGAGAACATTTCTTATGCAATCATAAAACCACTTTCCAAAAAAAACCACTGAGGTTTGTGAATTGCTTTCAAATATGTAGCTCTTTTTTACGAAAAAAGAAAAGCCTAAAATCTCTCTGCAATGCCAGTTTCGAATTTAAGACATGTCTTTTTCTGAAATTTTAGAAATTATATTTAAATAATAATTACTTAGTGATTCAAATTAACTGAAGTTGCATTTCTTAAGATACGAGTAGTTTTACTGATAAAAATGCATGATTTATTTTTATGCAATATTTTATTACTTAAGTTATTTCAAATTTTAAGTTGCTTTCAAATATGAACTCTTTTTACCAAAAAAAAAAAAGAAGAAAAATTGAAAATCTCTATGTACCACCAGTTTTAAGACTTGTTTTTCTTAAAAAAATTTTTTTTTTTTTTTTTGCAGTACTGGGAATTGAACCCAGGGGCATTCTACCTCCGAGCTACACCCCCAGCCCTATTTTGCATTCTTTATTTTGAAACAGGGTCTCACTAAGTTGTGGAGGGCCTCACTAAGTAGCTGAAGCTGGCCTGAACCTGCAATCCTCCTGTCTCAGCCTCCCAAATACTGGGATTACAAGCATGTACCACCACGCCTGGTTCAGGCTTATATTTAATAAACATTCAATGATTCTAATTAATTAAATTTGAATTTCTTAGGACATACTTGCGGCTTTACTGATAAAAATGTACGGTTTATTTTGTAAACAGTATCCTATGTTTTTTAAGTTTAGGAAAAAAAGAAATATGATATTCAGAAGTAAGGTAAACAAATATAAATGTTGGAAATCTTTAAAATGTATTGCCAGTTTTAGCATTTCAATGCCAAAGATACTATTTGACATGATACCGCTTGTGTTGTAAAAATAACATTTTTTTAACGTGGAAGATAAAACTGGAAGTTTACTCATGCTATCTGTTAAATGTCCACACTGTGCCCTCATTACAAAATTGAAATGGAAATGGAAACCATCTTGATTCAGAAGCATTGAATGCTTCATGTAAAAGTTAAAATAATCTAGAAGAAAAAGCAAAAAAAATTTAATTTGATTTTAAACAAAGTAAGCGGAAGACAACATAAGATGGTCCTATTATTTGACAACAGAAATGAAGATTTGGACATTGAGAATTTTTGTTCTATTTTTTTAAGTGAATTTGTAATGTGTTTAAATGATATTTTATGAGTTCCAAAGTGGTACCAATTTGATATAAGTTAAATGAAAAGAAAAACATCGTGTTGATATTAGTACTCTTGCTTATGTTTTTGGCATGTACAAGGCTTCTAATCTCTGGGGTAATTTCTGAAACACCATCATTAGTATTCCATTTTATCATCACAAATAATTCATACTCAGAGCTGCAGGTCACCATGTCAATACTACCCAGGAAAGTGAGAGTGACTTAAGTAACTCAAGATTAAAGACAGATCAAAACCAAGCAAGAAGTTATTTCTCCTTTTATTTTTATATTCTCAACTAGTGTTCAATTATTTTTCATATGTTATCCATCATTTGTAATTATGTCTTTTGCTGTATACATATATATCATTCAAATTATATTAAAATCATTATAGATTTTCCTTAACTCATTTTTACCAACTTCTCTTTTGGACTTTCCCACAGATATATTTATACGTATTTCTGTATCAAAAAGGATATTCATTGTCATAAAATTTATATTGAAAAAATCAATTGATTTTAAATACTTTAAAATATATATTTGTTAAAGAATGTATAGTGTGATAATAGTCAAACAATAGTATACAATATAGACACTTTTAAAAAATAACATTGAAAATTGATGATGATATACTCTTAAGTTAAAAAGTAGAAAACCAAACTATGATATAGTACAGATAGAATTTTCTTAAAAATTATGTTTATGTATATAGGAAATGATAAAGAAAACTGGAAATAATAAATCTAAAAGTTAAAAGTAGTTGTCTCCTGGAAAAAAAAAAACATTATGATGAATTATTTTCATCTTTATAATATTTTCTATTTTTTTTAATAAACCACTATTTCTACTATCAGAAAAAACATTAGGATATTATTTGGAATTTTAGTCAAACTCAGCATGCTGGCACTGGAGAAGTCTGCTTTGTTTTAACTTGCTCTGCTATGTCAGGATCCTAGTGGATATAGTTATTCTTTGGACAGTCTGACCTGCAGAGAGGCATTAGGGACTTTATTCAATAATAGCCTGTGTTCAACATTGTGTATGAAAGGCTATCAAATGTACCTGAGCTCCCTAGAAGGCAGTCTGCATCATATTTTATTCATGGTTGGATTGGCTTCTCCATATGCATTTATGCTCTTTGAGGATATAGTCTAAATATTTATTTTTCAACTCTAGGTTAAAAATGTAATTTACTCTTAAATTCATTGAAGAACCTGAGGGCCATTATACTCAATTCCCTTTACATTGACAACTTAGATACCAGAATCTAAAGAAATTCAGTACTGTTGTGTTAGTGCAATTCAAATGGGCTTGTTTGTAAGTCTGAATGGTTTTAATCTTCTTTGGTTGCTGGCTTACTTAAATCCTCACTGTTTTTTGTTTCTGTATGAGTCAATTAGGATTCACTAGAGACTATATAAAAATCTATGTTTTAGATAGACAGTATATGGGAAGATGGATGGATGGATGGATGGATGGATGGATGGATGAACATAGGCAGGAGTTGTATACCATGCTGGAAGCCTCATCTTCATGGAAATACACAGGTTTTTAGAAATCTCATATAGCTTATATAATAAATTTAAGTATTAGGTTAGGCTCAAAAAAGTTACAATATATAGTGAAGAAATACATCTTTTTCTTTACTCTGTGTACAATGGACTATGACATAAAACCAAATGTCCAAGAGCAAAGCACTGGAAACCAAGGAGACCTTGCTTTTCTGTTAAATTTCAGAGTTGAGAGCCGGGCATGGTGGCGCACGCTTGTAATCCCAGCATTCGGGAGGCTGAGACCGGAGCATCCAGGTTCGCGGCCAGCCTCAGCTACCTAGTGAGGCACTCCGCAACTTAGTGAGACTCGGTTTCAAAATAAAGAATAAAAAATAGGGCTGGGGGTATAGCTCGGAGGTAGAATGCCTCTGAGTTCAATCCCCAGTACCGAAAAAAAAAAAAAAAAATTCAGAGTTGATGCTGCTCTTGCTCCTTTTTCTCCACCCTATAGAAAAATTAAGAAACAACTCTGGTTCAAGGACAGCTCATAGCCTGAGTGTAAAAGCAGACTGTTATCTCTTGGGCCTGGAATGGAGAGCCATGGCTATTGTGATGGCTGATGTATCAACAGAGCATCAATATTCATCAAAAAAAGAGTAATCAGTTAACACTGAAAACAACAAGCAAACAACCAAAATCCTTCAAAGATGGATACTAATGAAAAAATACTTTACTGTAGGCTAGATAAAATTTTATGAAGAAGTTAAGAATGATGGATTTCTCAAATTACTCAAATCCTCCATTTAAAACATCTCCCTCTCCAAGTCACCATATTAGCCAGATCCATAGCAATGAGAAAGAATGTTCTGAAAGAAAGTGG
Organism: Graphiurus murinus; assembly: GCA_004027655.1. Lineage (NCBI taxonomy): Eukaryota > Metazoa > Chordata > Mammalia > Rodentia > Gliridae > Graphiurus > Graphiurus murinus. The sequence continues at coordinate 6,992 of PVLC010007530.1, read as the reverse complement.
ACTTCACCATGTAGAGTATCTTTCCATATGCTCCCTAAAATTAGTAACATTTTAATGTGGCTTTCTTATTTTGGAGTTGGTAGTTATTGAGAATGTTGAATTAGAAGCAGATGAGTTTTCTGCTTAACTTCCCTCCCTTTCCTGTTATTCTGAAACCCATTCCAGATCATGGGAGTGCCTAAGAAGAGAACATTTCAGTGCTCAGCAAGGATCAGATTGTCTAATTTTAACAACAGCAAAAAAGAAATCACTAAATACAAGATTTTTTAAATTAATGTGCTTCTATTGGTGCATTATAGTCTCATATCATAATATAAACATGCGATATACATGCAAACTAATGCCACCTAAAGAAATTAGGTTGCTTCTACTTTTTCTCTAAATTTCTCTTCTGAATTTGACTATCTTTTTAAAAGCTACAATATTTACTTGTAGACATGTGAATATATCATTTCTTAAGTTGGATACAGGAAATTTAATTAATTAATTAATTAATTAATTAATTTATTTATTTATTGGTACTGGGGATTGAACCCAGAGGCATTCTACCTCCAAGCTACATCCCCAGACCTATTTTATTTTTATTTTGAAATAGGGTCTTACCAGGTTGATGAGAGTCTCACTACTTGCTGAGGCTGTCCTCAAACCTGCAATCTTTGTATCTCAGCCACCCAAGTACTGGGATTACAGGCATGCATCACCACACCTGGCAGACATAGGAAATTTTATTAGACCAAAGTCTTCTGCCAGTTATTAGTTAGTGAAAATATTGTGTGATCACCAAGAACATTTCTATAATAATTTCATTTAGAGAAATGTTTACAAAATTTGAGTCATTCCTACTTTGGTTCTGAAAATGAAATTGAACTTTCAAATCCAACAGTCTGTTTCTATTCCACTATAATTTTTTTTACTAACTCAAATATTTGCGCACATTTTATTAAGAGAACCACATATAATATCAAGATTTTAATGATAGATTTTATTTATATGCATACATAGATTTATTTATATTCACTTATTTATTCATTTATTGAGTGTGTGTGTATGTGTGTGTGTGTGTGTGTGTGTGTGTGTGTGTGTGTGTGTGTGTTACTAGGGATGGAAACCAGGGGCATTCTACCTACAAGCTATACCTACAACCCTATTTTATTTTTTATTTTGTGGCCTCACCAAGTTAGTGAGGCTGGTTTTGAACCTGTGATTTAATCCTCTTGTCTCAGCCTCCCCAATACTGGGATTATAGAAATGCACTACCAGGCCCAGCCATAGATTTATTTTTTAAGTAATTAATGGATTTTTTTGCCCTCTATTTTTGTATTAGTTCTCTGTTACTCACTAAATAAATACATTGTAATGTTACCTCTAGATGCATAAATGTGTAAAGAGAAATTTCTCTCCTACCCAAGTTAATTGGAGGGTTTCAGAGAAATGACGAGCAACCGACAAGGTTCCTCTTACCATTTCTCCACATCCCAGCAAATTATTGCCAAAATCACACAGCTATTAGGGAACGGCTATAAACTCATGTCTTATATTGCAAGACTTATAACTCAGTCTTATATTGCAAGACTTTTAAAATCAAATCCCACTGAAAGCTTGTGACAATATTAACTGTAGTCACAGAGCTGAACCTGATCTTGGAACTTGGAGCTTTCCAAATAAAATCATTTATCTCACCTGTTATCTGGGTATGGGCTATATGTGTTCCTATAAGTATGCACTGATAGGGTGAAGCTAGCCACTGTCATTACTCAGCAAAGCGAGACTTTTTTATGCTTTTGTTTTTGCATGAACCAATGGGTCATTAACAATAATTATGCTGAGTTTCCTGGATGAGAATGGCACTGTTCTACTCCACGTGAGCAACGACTTTTCCCGCAGAGAGTTCACAGTGAGGGGGATATTGAAGGAAGCAAGCAGCCTGTAACTCTAATTCCCATGTCTACAATCACCATGTCTAACCTTCCCATGGTGACACTTTGCCTCCTAAGATCACACCCTTGCATCTCTTTGCAAGCACCTATGTTCTTGTTCCAGACTGAACTCGAACAGTGGTTCCTTTGGGTGGACAGAAAAAATATCTTTGATAATACAGGGACATAGATATTTTTCTTTGTGTTTTTTCCCCAGTGTAATAATTTCACAAACAGGCCAGAACCTTCAATCTCGTAACTTAAGCCATAATCAATAGATTATACTCAGACTGATCTCTTGAAAAAAAAATAATAAAGTAAGGTTCTTGGCTCCAGTCTAGCAATAAAGAGGTGTATTTTATTACATTTCAACTATGTTCTCTGGCAAAAAGTTCCATCACATTTATACTATTTATAAACAGGCTAAAATGTTGGTGAAGCCAAATGCCACACAGAGTAATTCCTACTACAGTATTATTTATTTATCTTTCCTAAGAGTTATTTATTTCTTTATCCAATGTTTCTGAAAAGCAATCATAGTTATATCCCCAAAGATATCTGGTTAGCAAGTTTTCTTTCTTCCCCACTAGTAGAAGATGGGCCCTTCACTGCTGCCTACTTGGTCTAAAATCTTTGCAAATGTGGAAATTCTGTCTCATTAAAGGTGACCTTCAGGGAGCAACCTAAGAAAAAGCATGGCTTTAAGCCATAACTGATAGAATGTCTGATTCTTGAGAAAAACACGATTACATAGAACTTTGAAGAGGAATAGAAGAAAAAATAATGAAACTTTTCCTTCCCAGTTTCTGAATATCTCATCAAACAAAGGACATTTGTTTATGACAGATCTCTTCACACATTTTTCCCCTTAATGATCTCTTCCAGTTAACAAAGCATCCCAGCGCTGACCTGCCCCTCTACATCTCCTTTTAAACTAGAGTATGCATTTTAGTCCTTTATTATTATTACTATTTTAATGGAAAGAATAGAATTTCCTCTTTCATGGTGACACCACGATGCATTCCTCACTTTAGAAAGCTGCAAAAATAAACTTTGAAGATTTTTTTTCATGGTGACCGCATGCTGTTCTGGTCTCCAGCACACACTCCCAGGCCCTCCAGCACCATATGCATCTTTTAGTTTTAAAAATACAGCTTGGGACTAGAGATAAAAACACCACCCTGCTAAGGAGGAGAAAACAGAAAAAAAAAAATCTGGTTAGAAAGACATGCTTTCAGCAGTTGCCTTTTGGAAGGTTATGAATCCATTTAACCCAATAGCCGACATCATCTGTCCATGCCCTTGAGAGTTACTACGATGGTGCAAGAACCAAATATATGTAAAAAAAAAAAAAAATGGAATGGTCCATGAGATACTCTTGTGGATTTCAGAAGCAAAACAAAGGGGCACTTACAAGGTGCTTAGACACTCACTTATTTGCTACTTAGAACAGTAAAATATCACCAACCAGATGTGAATTTGTTTAAGGAATTAACTAGTGCAATTTCAAATTTAAAATACATCTAGTACCTCTAAGATTCGAAAAAGAGAATGGTGTTTGATCAATAATATTTCTTAATTCTGGATCACATTTTTTATATTATTTTGGTTATACCTGAATTGAAAATAATATTTTGATTCAGTAACAAGCCCTGGAAGGTAGGTTCTCCTATTTAATTTATCCTTATATTCTACAAAATATATTTTTTCCAACCAGGACTTTTGCTTTTCTTAGTCTTACTTTGCCTCTGAAATTAGACATTTATTAATAAATAAATTAATTAATTGATATGCCCAGTAACACTGCTTTCTGTTAAAGAATTTCTTCCTTCTGTTAAAGAATTTCCTCCTTATTGACTGACTACCTTGTATTCTGTGTTTATATTGGATCCCTTCAAATCATTGTGAATTACTTGATCAAATAAACTCTGCGTCCAATGCTAAGGTTATGCAAGCCATTGAGTATAAAGAGCCACTGAATTCCTCAGTCAGAAGAAGGAAAGGACTTTCATTTTGGTTTGTATTACTTAAAGGCTACCCTTCTCATGGGTATTTGGGTGAAATGAAAAAAAACAAAAACCTGCATGGAAGATGGAGGAAGAATTGAAGAATTGGAAAAGGATGGGCGGTCAGTCCTCAGTATATTTATATTAGACTTCCTATTGTGTCTTCATGTATTCTGGGGTGACTTTTTTAAAGTCTTTATTTGTCTTGCTTGCATACAGTTAATCCTTTTCTTTGTCATCGTATGTGAAGACTTCTCGCACTGGTTGAAGTCTCTAGATCTCAGTATGGCACTGTTCATGTCAAGCTTTCTCCACTAAGCTCAGCTACTGAGTCCAGTTCCAGAAGTACTTTGAGGAATAAATACATACACAGCATTGCAGTGGGTACTGGGTACTGGGATGTTGAGTTGTAAAAGTGACTCAGTCATGTCTGGAAGGCTATTGTTTGGTCCTAGTATATTTAAATAATTACATATGTCATGTTCACTTTGGGAAGTATAAGCAAACTTTATGAAATAAAGTGATTCTGGAAAATGCAGGGGGAAGGGAGGCATTTATTCTGTCTAGATGCTTACAGAAAGAGTCTTTTGGGTAGCAGAGCAAACCTAGAAGGGCTGGGCAGATGTGCATGGCAAGGAAACTTGGTTGAAAGGAGGAAAGTTCTATGCAGGAGCAGGGAGGCTGAGATGCAGGGTCTATTTGCAAAAGGGCAACAGTGAGACCACACATTGGAAACATAAAGGTGCAGTGGAATCATGTGGCTGGAAAGGTAGTTTGTAGTCCACTTAGAAGCTTTCCTATATAAAACCAAGAAACAACATTTTAATTTTTTATGTAATCTGATGTCCCTTAAGGAGCTCCTGGTTTTATTGGAGATATCAGCTCCCAGGCCTCTTCTTTCACTAAGAATCTGAGGGCCTTCCTGGGTTTCATGGCGGGCCCTGCCACTGTCTATTCCTCTTTGATAGATTTTGCTTTAGCTACTTCTCTTTGTTGCCTGTGCTCTTGTGCTTACCCCACCTGGTCCCCACAGCTCCAAAAAGAAATGGCAGAATTCTTCTCCCAAAGTTCTTTATGCATTCAATTCAAGAATATGCTCGATGAATACTAGCACAGACACTTAAAGGACAACACAAGCAAATAAGACGCCTTCCTTCTTAGGGCATACTCCCTAGAGGGAAAGTGAAGCATATCACTCCATTTAGCGTTGTTTTAAAAAAACAAACAAACAAAACATACCTGAGGCTGGACACTCATGAAGAAAGAGGGTGATTTCACTCATAGTTTTGGGTACTTACAGTCAGCATGGTGCAGGCTCTGGTGAGGCCCCACAGCAGATGGTGGAATGGTTGTGGAAACAAGGGCCACATTTTTTAAACAAGAAGCTTCAGGCCAGGTATGGGCTTTCATAACTTGCTCTTGTGAGAACTCAATCCAGGGGACCAATAATCTCTTCTGAGGGATACAAGGATCCCCCAGCTACTCCTTAAAGGTTCTATACCTTCTCCCATTACCAGCACCCTGGGAAGCCTGGGCTCCAATGCATCTTTGGGGAACATGGTAAAACCATGGCATGGGGCAACACCTCCTCAGCCAGCCCACGCAGCAGAGACAGGCAGGATTATCCCCATACTTTCTTAGCTTATAATAATGATATATGTTGGGAAAAGGGGGTTTCAATGTTCAGAACTGGTACTGTCAAACTTTAATGTGGAAATCTCTCACCCACAGGTTTTTAATTAAAATGCATGTCCTGATACAGTGGCTCCAAGGTTTGGACCTGAACTGTGACATTTCTCATGTACTCTCAGGAAATGCTGATGGTAAAGGGCTACCTTTAAAGGCACAAAGCTCTAGAACATGGGCTCCAGTATTTAGAAGGAAGGAGCTAACACTCCAAAGGATATACAGGAAAAGATTCACAGTAAGGCCCACAGAATAAGTTTCCCAGAGTCGTTTCTAAAGCACTGCCAATTCTGAAACACCCTGTGAACCTTGCAATGGTGTGCCACGACGCAGCTCTTTTTCTTTGATTCTCTCTACTTCAGTATGATTTCTTTTTTTTTTCCTGTTGAATTCTTTTCTTTTCCAACTTAGCTTGGGTCAATAGACCCTTTTATGCAAGTAGCATCAAGAAAACTAGAAGTTGAATTGAGAGCAGTCCCTGTTGTATTCGAGGCCCCCATAGTGGAATGTGGCACAGAGGACAGAGTGGATGGGTTAGGACTCTGGTCCTTGGCATCTGGAGCACAGCCTCAGCTCAGCTTCCATCTCCCCTATCTCAGCCACATACATCAATGCTCACAGTGCAATCCCATTATGATCAGGCTTTTTCCAGCCAATTTCATCTTTAACTTATCACCCTCTAGATTTTATTCAATGCATTTCTATTTTGCAGGGGTCTGTACAGCATGATTGGTACTTTATTTGGTTTGTGTAGCTAAATTGCCAGAATACATGTTGCTGATCTCTGATTAGTCATGGACTTATTTTCATTCTCTAAAAGGCATAGTAGAGTTCTTTGTGGACAATAGCATCTTTTATCTTTATTTTATATATTGAAAGCAAAGAATAGGCTCTGGAAAATTAAGGTTAATAGTGTTAATGTGTTCATTCCAACTAGTAAAATCCATATATAAAGTAAAACTTCCTATTCTTTTTCTTTTTGTGATACTGGTGATTGAACCCAGAGGTATTCTTTCTCCAAGTTACACACACAGCCGTTTTAGGGGTTATTTTGTTGTTCGTTTTGTTTTATTTTGAAACATGGTCTTACTAGGTTGCTGAGGTTGGTCTTAAATCTGAGATTCTCTTGTCTCAGCTTCCTTAATACTGGGACTATAGCCATGAGCCACAATGCCTAGCAAAACTTCACTTTTTTTTTTTTTTTTTTTTTTTTTTTTTTTTTTTTTTTTTTTTTTTTTTTTTTTTTTTTTTTTTTTTTTTTTTTTTTTTTTTTTTTTTTTTTTTTTTTTTTTTTTTTTTTTTTTTTTTTTTTTTTTTTTTTTTTTTTTTTTTTTTTTTTTTTTTTTTTTTTTTTTTTTTTTTTTTTTTTTTTTTTTTTTTTTTT